>CAJOBZ010000036.1:820000-922500 GCA_905332375.1 Pieris macdunnoughi | reverse complement strand
CTATGCCGGAGGGCTTCCGAATGCGTAGCCGGCTTTTTAGGAATTGGTACGGTCTTTTCTTGAATCCTAAGTCCAATTGGTTCGGAAATATTTCAATGGGTAGCCGGTTCCACATAGTGGTGGTTTGTGCAAACTCCTCAAATAACGCTCAGTTGTGGAACGAAGGACTTCGAGGTGATACGGGCGGAATTTTGTATTCTGCCTTGGTAAATGCGGAAGAAATTTGATTTGTGTTACTACATACATATTATTCTTATGATGTTTGTTTAAGATTCCATACAAAAATCAGTTCTCTCATAATATAATTTTTCAAGAACAATAAAAAGATAAATTCGAAAAATGATTTTGAAATTGTGAGCCAAAATAAACGTCTGTCAATTAAATAGAAATTCAGCATAAATAATACAATTTCAGCACAATTTAGCGAAACGCTCCTTAAACGGTATCCGTCGCCGTGATGAGATCAATTTGTATAGCTTTCCCTTTATCCCGAACAATCTGTACAAGCGAATTAGAACCTTAACTACTTCACATAGAGTTAAATATTACTCCAATAGCCGGTGGACTGTAGCGTCACAATAAACCTAGAGATGAGGATTTGAAACGGCCAACGCAGCTTGACCCCTAGACGAAACTAGCGTTGGTCCTGTTGGTTTCACAATTGGGTACTGTGCGATATGTGTAAGGGATCTAGAAGAAATGGTTTTTCGCATTGAAGCAGTAATTGTATGTAATTTGTGCGATATCCTGGCTTTGTGCTGATCGCGAGGAATGCAGTGCGGGCTGCGGCGAATGTGGCCGCTTCGATTGGCTCCTGTGCAAATAAACTTACTCTGTTTTTCACGTACCTGAAACAAAGACAAAACATTTGAGTAAATAATATCATGTGAATAAATGTACTGCAGGGCAATTCCTTTTAATTGGTATATAAAATTTAGGGGCCGTTACAGTTGTTGCTGTCTACTTCTACTTCATCTGGATACTTTATGGGAGTCCTAATTTATCATAAGGTTACACTTGAGCAGTGTGTTAGAGGCCTGAGCGTGCGCATCGAAACCTTGAGGGGTTTGAATCACATCTGCGCACCATTTGCCTATGTATGCATTCAACTCTCGCTGTGGTAATGGAAAATGAAGTGGGAAACATCGCGAGGAAACCGGCATTCTTAGACCCAAAAAGTATTAAGTCGCACGCCATCTATCGTATTATCGAGGCCACTCATTGGTTCTTTTTCAAGTTTGTCTTACTTGTTTCTTTTTTTGCTTATGTGAGGCCTTGGTGGTGCGAGAAAAAAAAGTAAAAAAGGGGGCTTATTTCCGGCGCAAAAGGCTTACTTGCTTATTAAGAAAAACGATGACGAATTACTTACTTAATTAATAATATTAATCGGTAATCTTTAATGTCCTTTCAGAGTTTAGTCATATTTAGATCAATATTATATGTTATATATTATGTATATAATTCTTTTTATGTTTAATTTCAAGACGTATCTGTAATGTTTGTTAGGTGGAAACAGGTACTAAATAAAATTTAATATTGTTTTAATTTAAGTTTATTGTTTAAATTACTTAACCTTAAGAAATACCAAACATAATTATTAAAACAGGAATAAATGTAAATAAAAGTCTAGATTCAACGCTTAGTCTCTCAGTCAAGATCCAACGTGGGAGTACTGTTAAATCACGGCTAAATATTGTCGTTTATCACAATTGTAAATATCAAACACAAATGCAGCTTTTTATAATAAGTGTACCACAAATACAGGTACCAATTTGATAGATGAACATTTTGTCTTTGATAAATTTTCTTTAGTCTATCTTCTGTGACTTTTACAAATTCATCTCATTACCGAGAGCGCCTCAAACTTTCCTAGTTGTCCTCAACAACTAATCTCTATTATTTTTCATATAAATGACAGCAAACTTTCAACAAGCTCTTTGTGACTTTATAAATCAATTCTTTAAGTTGTTTCCAATAGTTGAAACTTTTTTAGTATTTTTTTATATTTTCCTCTGCGCTTTTCCATTTTCTTATGACATTTTGTGCGTCCGAGACTGAAATATAAGTTCAAAACCCTTTTTTGTTCTATTGAATATGTACAAGAGCAGAGTGTCTTCCCCTTAATAGAGACTGTAAGTAGTGATATTGTACAATTTCTTATGTTTAATATCCTTTTTAATAAATAGTTCAGGTGTAAATTACGTATTAGTACAATTTATAAAAAAAATTATGTTAATCAATACGAATATTGTTTCATTAAAAATACATAACATCTGTCAGATACCTCTCACCTAATTGAGCTTTTACGGGTAAATAAAGTGTGTATACTGTGTGTTTCAGACAACAACTGGAGCCGTTAGTTGTGTATTTGTATAAACTACTGAATGAGGCACCAGACTTTTAATCAGTAGAACTTTGAGGCAAGCATTTTAACACATGTAAAATGCTAACCATGATATATAATCATATTGCCTTCAAAATATTTGTATAAATGTTTTATGTTGTAAACATTTGTTTCGGTAATTCCAATTACCCTATTGAATAACAAAGTCCACACAAAATATCAATAAAGAAATCAAAAGCTCATCAATGGCGTGTAAAGCTTTGAAGCAACATATTTGGAAGCTTTCATGTCGCCATGGAAACTCGCGAACAAGTTTTATAATCTTTTATGAGAGGGAACTTCCTTAACAGAAAAATTGGGGAAATGTTAGGAAAAGGAACACGAATACAACAGCTTTTTGATTTTTTGTGATCATTTTTACATTAAAACACGTAAGGTTTAAAAAGTGATATGCATTTCGTCATTTAAATAAAGTAAATAATTAAACACAGTAAATTATTATAATTAATTACTTCTTACAAGCTAACAAAAATCCACGTCATACTTAATCATATATTAAGTGCTAAACAGTGAGTGTAAAAATAGAACACAAGAACAGAGTGTCTTCCTTTTAATAGAGACTGTACGTAGTGTTATTGGACACTTTCTTATGTTAAAAATCCTTATTAGTAAATTAAGTTAGACTTAAATTACTTATTAGTCTTAAGTTAGGCTAGATCGTAATGTCCCATGATGTCTTAGTGAAGACACATGTAGATAAAAAAAATACTTAAGCGTGTGATACTTACTATATTCAGCCTATTAGACTTTTGGACTTATGGACAGTGAGACTTAAAGAACTGTTAAATATGTTTCTACAACACTATTATAAAATCCGTTGATAAATCCATATCAAATACAAATTGAACTATGGAAAGAACTCATAAATAAATATTGAAGTTTAATTATAAAGTAATTACTAGGACGGCCGCCCACACGACAAGTTCTGTTGCTAATTACAACCCATTGCAAGTACATAACTATGGCATTTTATGTTCTTCGACTAATTTACATACCTTAATTATATCCTAACTAAAAGTGTTTAATTTTCTATTTTTATTAAAAGATTACACAACAAAAATCAGTTCTATAACTAAACGTTAGATAAAGAATTTAACAATTACAATTTCATACATTATGTTATACAACCGTGGATGGTGAAGTCGGGTTGGGTAGGCCTGATCGTACATACCTGGACCAAATACGGATAGGAGGTACTAGAGAAGGGACACGTTAAAAATTCCCATAACCGACGAGCATGAATGGTTAATATCATGAAAGTGGAAGGAGCGAGAGAGGTATATCAGGATCGTAGTGGAGATCTGTGGTCTCTGCCTTCCACTTCGGGAAAAAGGTGTAAAGATATAAATAAATCTCTATTTAGTCGGCAGCTCATGTCTGAACGTCGTGTTTAGCAACGAAGCATCTTGACTATCTGTTTCCACCGGTTTCTGTCTAGCGCCTCTCTTGTGACAGTGTACAGTTTTGAGGACGATGAGTCTTTCACTTGATCGGTCCATCGGCCATGTGATCTTTCTTCTTTGTTACCACGATCAGTATCTCCAAGTTCTCATCACCTTTGCGCATTGTATGGCCGAAATAAGATACAATTTGCTGTAGGCAAATGGTAGACAGGTGAGTCCGTATGCGGAGTTGGGTCAGGATCTATGTATTGGTGCGCATCGCAGTCCACGGTATCCTAAACATTCGACGCCAGCACCACATCTCGAAGGCATCAATCCTTTGCCTTTCTCAAGCCAAGATAGTTCACGTTTCTACTCCATACAAGATAGGGAACATTAGATCCCGTATCAGATTTATTTTGTTTTTGATACCAATTTCTCTTTTATTCTTTCTTCTTTATAAATAAATAAAATCATTATACTGGAGTGTGCCTACGCTAAATGTTCAACATTTTTCTGCTCAAACAGATAAACGTTATATAAAATCAATGCGAATCATTCCCTTTGAAGCTCACTGAAGTTGAAGTACCCGCATTATCTCAAGATTCCACTCGCTCTCAGCATTCGAACGCTGTTTACTGCGACTTAAACTTAATTACTATAATGCCGTCATTAATTACTCCGTCGATAATTACCTAATTAACTGCAAGAGAGATTTATTGGTTTCTTGAAGTATTCCAAGAATTTTAACGTAATTTACATTGCGGAGTTTCAATAAGATTCTCAGTTATGTGCGTTTACCAATGTTCAAATGTACGCGCGCTTTTATTATTCATATTGAGACGAAAATGCATGTTAATATATTTGGTGACTTTACTGTATTAGTATTAGAAAATTTTATAAAGCGGCTTTTATTAATGACATCTAATTCAATTAGACGTGGGTTATATTGTAATAATACATTTCAATAAATAATTCTGAATATATTGTATCCGCTATGGAAGTCCTGTTACCAAAGTACTTTTATAGGCACCAGCTTATCACATATGTAGGTGATGTATTATGGAAAATTGTAAATATGTAAAATTGTGAAGAGGCATTTTTTTTACGAGAATCGAAACCTTATCTATACTAATATTATAAAGAGGAAAGATTTGATTTTTTGTTTGTTTGAAATGAATAGGCTCCGAAACTACTGGACCGATTTCAAAAATTCTTTCACGTTGGCAAGCTACACTATTCCCGAGTGACATAGGCTATGTTTCATTTTCAAAAGAAATAGGGATGCTTACTAAAACTTGAATAATCTAACCCCAGGTGTAAAAAAATAAACAAAAAACTTCCTTCAATCGCGTGCGCTGCGAAAACTATTAATGATAGAATAAAATGATGTATTAAAATTTTTCAGGACACATCACTATCAATAAAAAATGTCGCGACAGCATGTCTCTATCTTTTATAGTTACGTCACAATAAGCATCCTTTTATTAATTTTTTTTTATTAAAATACCACCGCTAGAAAAGGCTCTTTATTCGTACCTAGTTTTAGCCTTATTAAAATACCAACGTTTCACATAAGCTACAATTTAATGGCATAACCACCAAAAAAGCATGGTGGATTAGTGTTCTCCTGCCGTTTCTCTTGAATAGTTTACTAATATGTAAGTAATATAACAAAAATCTTAACCACACCAAGCAGCCGAGTCTACTAGTAGTGTATATGTTGCAATTAATTTGTATGTGTGTTAAATTTGTGATGTCATATTTTCATGTATTTTTTTGGCATACACATTGTTTTAGAATGTATAAATAAATATGTGCCAAACCTTGTACTAGTGTAAACCACCTAGGCTGCCGTATAGTACAAAATTTGCTTTACACAAGCGCAAAAGTTAGAACAATAAAAGCTTAGGGTTATCAAAAGTTTTCTCCCAACGGACGTTGTTCATTTTCAGTAAATCAACTGATTCCCTCAAGCTATCTGCGATGTGCTCGGGGGTTCTAGGGCTGTTTTATATTTATCATACTCTTATTAAACGTAAAATAACAGTCTTATTTTATAAGGCATTTGTGGTCACAAGTTTATTAAAAATATGGAAAATAAATATTCTTTTAATGCGGTGGAAATGCATTTGCACATTGCCTGCCCCCAAAAGTTGCAGGGGTATGTGGTACTCAACCATCACCAGAATCTTTACTCTTGAGGGACTGGGTGAGCAATACCCATTCAAACCACCTCGAGTACTTCCTACAAAGCCGCGTTACAGAGGCTCCGGGGTCCCTCTCGCATTCTACTGGGGCCTTAACGTCATGGCTGAAAATACCTTAGTAATAATAGTAATAAGGATCTAAAACGATTGTTTATTATTATTTTTACGGATAAACTGCTTTAGAATACAAAAGAAAGTTTCTAAAGTAAATATAAATAGTTTTTATTAAATTACAAATGATAAAATTGAAAACGTGAAATGTTTATTCAGAAATTATTTTAGCTGTAAAAGTTCTGTGTGTTTATGTATGTGTGTATATATTCGACTTAACCGAAATAATTCGCACTCAAATCTGTTTGATCCAAATTATTATTGTCCTTGAGATAGTTGGATTTGTTTGCTTTAAAAAGTTCTATGTAGTATGGTACAAAATAATTATAATATGAAGAATTTCAACACGTCCAATTTAATTTAGTTTGTTATAAAAGCCCATAAAAGGTTACCAAAGTTACAAAAAAACGTACAGATATTTTATATTAATTAATTTGATTTTAGTGCGAAGTCTATATTCTAAACAATAACTTGGCTTAATCCAAAGCGGGTTGTTACAGAATAAAGTGTTGTGTAACCCTATAAATATCCCCCTCGACCCGCTGGCGATAATAAAAACTCGCCACGCCCGCTACGCTGTCCGCTTTCCTCTCCGTGATAAATGCGCGTTTTTCACTCACTAGGGGCTTTACTTTGGACATATATGTTTTCCAATCTCGATCAGAGATATTATAAATAAGAATGTTAGTCACGCCTTAATTAAGCAGAACATTATAATTATTTTGGTTAAACATTTTACAAGTCAAGTCTAACTAGATAAATTATTGACAAACTAATTAAGACCACTACTATAGACAAGATTAATAATCATACAGATCGATCTTTGTTAAGAAAAGTAATATATACACAGAAGTACCTCTAATATATCTTTGTCCAAAAATTTCTCGGAAGTTAACAAGTCATATGTAATTTAATTTTAATCAGTTATATTCCAGGAAACAATCAAAGTTTTATTTAAATCCGTTCACCAGTTTTCCCTAGAAATGATAATGAACCTCAAATATTAAGCTAATACGATAATGTCGAAAAAAAATCAGAAATATGAAATAAAATATATACTTAACATAGATCAAATCAAAATACGTTTATTCAATTTAGATGCTTCTTAGAGCATGAGCTTATGAATGTCAACAACGTTTACAAAATTCACGAAAGAGCAAGACTACGCCATCCGTTCGCAAAACTACCAGGAGGCCTTGTTCTGAGAAGAACGGGCAAGAAACTCAGCAAGTTTGCCCTCTCTTTACATTACAATTATTCAAAGGAAAATGTCATAAACCACAACGTCATTAAAGTTACATAAGTAAAAAAAATAAAAATCTGTTCTGTGATTTACCACATTCACCATTACACACATATTCATAACACTTCAAAGATAACCAATCAAATTATAAGAATATAATTAGAACTATTGCCAAGCCTTTTTGTCTTCCAGGTATATTATGTGTAGTAACCTTTACACATTAAGGTTTTTTTGATATGTGTTTTGAATCTGTTTAAACATAGATAAGACAATATCGCTACTAACTCACTCTGCAAAGATATAATATATATGTCGATAATGTAGGAGACTCACATGGAACACGATAGTGGAAACACGATGGAAAAATGGAAACACAAATATCGCAACGGTGAAACAGCTGCACTATGTTATTCCTTCTGAATGTTGTTCGGCCTTTTCTAAAAAACAAATGAAACCAACGGGATTGATTGTCCAGGTGTTGACGGTTCACGGTGGATTTTTGTCGTATCTTTACAGGTTCAGGGTTAGACCAAGTGTTGCCTGTCCTTGTAGCAATACAGCTGTTATGTTGCATTTTGCAGAACGGCATAACACTGAACAAGGTATGGGAATAAAAGTAACTGAGACAAATTAAAAGGAAATAATGTTCAACATTAGGTTAAGAGGCATCTTTTTGGAATTTCTGTAAAGGTCATACAAAAAGTTAAAAGATATTTCTTCTTACCTATTGGTAGTAGTGTTGAATTATCCAGGTTAATACCATTTACGTAAGTTATTTAATACCTCTGACGACAACATAGTCGGGGAATTATCTAGAAAATATATTTTAAAAAAGTAGGCGCAACGTCTTTGTTAACGGAGATCTGTGTTATACACTGGTTCCTGCTCTTGGTATCGCAAACAACCTTGGCCTTCGCCGTTCCATATCCCCTAGGTACAAAAACCCAAGTTCTTGAAGAACACATGATTCACCATGACCCGCAAGACTTTAAGTAGATAGTAGACCAACTGTAAGTCTTTTTCTAGTTTATTGTTAGACAAATAATGTCGGGTACATTAAGGGATAATAAGTGATATTGTTATGTTTTTCCTTTTCACTTGTAAGATATTTTAAGATCGTGTATTTTCTTAATTTGTTTGGTACAAACCTAATAAGGTAACTCAGGTCAAAGTTCGCCAGTTAGGTCCGTAGAAACCCGGCGATCGCAGAGTTAGCAAGCTTAGATTCTCTAAAGCCGTAAACCACCTCTATTTATATTATTGTTCTTACCACAGAACGAAATACTAACAGTAACTCTATACTAAGGATATTTATATAAGGAAATTCGTTTTTTTTAATTTATTTGTTTTATATATTATATTCACATCTTTTCCCGAAGTGGTAGATAGAAACCTGGATCTTCAATGGTACGGTCTTCAAAAACCACTCTCGCTTCACCGACTTTTATGACATTCAACATGCATTTTTGTCGGTGATGGACACTTTTAACTTGTCCCTTCTCTAGTACGCCCTGGATTTGTTCCAGGTCTGACCGACAACCAGACCTCACCCTCCACGGTTTCCTTGTATATCCTACTTGTAAGCTGCTTCTCATCTGTTCTGTACTCTTTGGTCTCTTTCTATCAAATTCTGTTTACTCTGATATAAAAAGAGACAGATGAGTATTTTCGTTAAAACGATGCATTGGACATTTTTTTTATAATGATTAATTAAACATCAACAACCACAGTCATTCACATAACATGAATGATTAAAATATTATCTTTGTCGACCCACTTCACATGAGATTGCGATATCGTAGACATCAAATATATTGAACTACCCGCAAATATTTTACAAATTTTAAATTTCTCATAGTTATTTCAAAATTAATGTATAATTTTGTATGTCCATTGACGGCTATAATTATTGTTTCAAAATGTCAAGTGGAGCATGTAATGGTTCCTTGTAGACCAAATACTTGGTGATTAAAAATGGCGGAAAGTTGCCCATTCTTCTCCTCCGCTCTTTGCCCTTGATTTGTCAACTGGTAGTAAATGGTAATTTAGAACCTTCAAATTTTTTATTGTCATAAGTGTACATATTTTGCGTTTGTACTAACTTTTGTATAATATTTTCTAATCTTAAATTATTTTTTATAACCTAAATTAATAATTATTATTATACAGTATTGTCTTTTAAAAATACAGGACACCGTGAGCCATTTCTGCCAAAACCCTCCATCTTTTAGTCGATACCAACTCCGGGGAAATAAATACAGATAATACAACTTTTTCTACAGCTGTGATACTTTTTGACATTCAACACCTTTTGTCTACTGTCACCGTGACCACGCACGCTGTAAAGCACGCGAAACGTCGGTTAAATTTAAAATAATTGTAAATTTATAATAAAACATAACTTCAATCCGGTAAAAAAGTATTTTTCTAAGTATTATTAAATGTCTATGAGTTAATACAAAGAGATCTGCTCCTTATTTCTGTATAAGAAACGCAACCTTTTCTAATAGATACTGTGGCATACAGCCATAAGTTTATGCTATTTACTCGATACTTGGCGAGTTGGCACAAAGGCTTTAACAGTTAGTTTCCGAAGCAAATTAACCGGAACTCTGCTAAGCTTACTCGCGATCTATAGTTTAATTTTCTAAGCGCAATTGGATAAAAGCTTCTTAATGTGTCTTTTTTATGGAACGGGCAGGAGGCTTAACCGATGTAAAGTGATACTACTGCCTATGGACACTCAATGCCAGAGGGCTCGCGAGCGCGTTGCCGGCTTTTCAGTAGTTTACAACATTAGTACGTTTTTTTCTTCAGGGATCCTAAGTCAAATTGGTTCGGAAAAACTTCGGTGGACGGCAGTGCATTGCAGAAACTGCCTTAAAAATATCATGCAATTTACGATTGTCAAACTTTTTTATTTATGTACACTTTATTGCATATTTCAAGAATTAAAAATAATAAACTAACAAAAATATTAGATAGTGCAACGGGCTGCCTTATAATAAGTGATGTTTTCCGGGAAACCCTATATAGAAAATAAATATAAAATAATTGTGAAAATCATCGATGTTATGCATGTGTATGTGCATATCGACGTAGGAAAGCATATTTGCTGTAAGTAGACATATTGCAATTGTTCACCAGAGCCAAAAAACTTAATTAATTTCGGAAAAAAATTAATAGTATCGAACCTATCCATGATATTGCTACCATTTTTGAAACATATATTTATTTAACTGCCAGTCACCATTTGCAATCTAAACTTTTTATCTAAATTTAATATAAGTACGTGTTTGGCTAGTTACAGCATACAGTTTTTTGAATCACAAACCTTTAAAACGTTGTAACTAAGGAAGAAAAATGTACGCGCGGAAATATTATCAATTTACAGGCGGTAAATATGCTGTATGCAGTATTTACATATGTATTTGGGTACTTTCAATTGCTATTCAAGATGTAAGATTAGTTTATAATTATGATTAGTTCTAGAAATGCAGTGGGTCATTTGGTAATGTAATGTTTGGTTGAAATAAAATGTCGTAAATGGTAAAAAAAAACTAAAACTGTAGGTTCCCTAAACTTGCATTAAGTAAACGAATGTAAAAATCACACTCCGCAGAAATGCTGTAAGTAGCGTTAAGTTTTTAAATGGGAAGAAGTAAGTATTTGTAAAGTAAAAAATGCAGATTTTCTTTTGCTGTAAGTACAAATTGTCTATAATGACTGGATTTTCGTCTACATGCAGCATTTAATCTTGCTAAAAAAAATATAAGTACGGGCGTTTTCAACCGCGTATGTAATTTTTTTTTCATCGTAGAGACACAGGACCCGGGACATTCGATGCGGTATTTTTTTCTGATTCTAATGGCAGTAAAAACTCACTTTAGGTATTTTGTTTACTTACAGCAAATATGCTTTCCTACGTCGATATATGTATACATCGACGCATATATGTGTACATCGACGATTATGTTTCTGATACCTTATTTTTTCATACAATTTATATAGTTTACAACATTAATGCTATTATATTGTGTGTTTTTCTATATTTTTAGTATAATTGTTTTTCTTAAATAAAATTGAGGCGAAAGTAATAAATAAACTAACAATGAGATCCATTACTTTATTATGGTATTTATTCGTGCCTGATTACTTCCTAATACACTCACAAAGCATATATTCTAATGTTTTCCATACAAAAATGCTTGCTATTGAATAAAACGATTGTACGTAAGTAATATTTATTGTATAACGTTACAATCTTGCTTTTTGTACTAAGCTGAAAACACTGGTGAAATTAATATTTAGTTAGCTTCCTATATTACCATTTATTAGTAACAGACATTTCTACCATACCATAGACATAAATTGTCTTATTTAATCTTAATATATATAAATTATGCGTCACGTTGTTTGTCCGCTATGGACTCCTAAACTACTTAACCGATTTCAATCAAATTTGCACACCGTGTGCAGTTATATCTAACTTAAAAGATGGGATAGCTTACATATTAATTTATACCCTAAATATTACTCTATTGAAAATTATTTGTTTATTATTTAACAGTCACAATTCTAACAGATGGCGCTGTGTTGAAAGTATCAACGTTTCACATAAGCTACAATTTAATGGCATAACCACCAAAAAAGGTGGTGGTCCCCATGACTGGTGTTCTCCTACCGTTTCCCTTGAGTAGTTTACTACTATGTAATGTAACAAAAACCTTAGCCACAGCAACGCTTGGCCGAGTCTGCTAGTATAGTATATGGTATAGTAATTAATTGTCTTTGCTATTACTATTCGTCAATCATTATTATTGTTAATCTGTCTCATTGCACTCTGTTAACTAAAAAACACTTTCGTCTCTTTTTGGGAAATTGTATTTACACTGTATATAAAAGAGACGGAGTTTACACGTTAGTAAGAAAATAAATGACGTTATTTGATATTTGATATCTTAATAAACAGTCCATTTTCCCATCTAAGGGAACTGCTAGAAAAAACATAAATTTTCAAAACGATGGCATCACAGTAGGGAGGACCATAAAGCTATAAGAAAGGCTATGTTTGATTCATTGCTAAGTGGATAAGGGCGGGGCACGCCTAAGGTTGTGATGTATCGCAGCATCTTGATGATGAACTGATAGGCATATTGTTTTATTACTCACTTAATACTGATAATAACTGTGCTTATGATGTTTACAAAGCTATTAAAAAAAGAATATTCTTTTTCGCTATATCGTATCTCTTGGCGGAAAAATACTCTTTGATTAATTGGTAACGGGTATGGAAGTCCTGCACTAGTTTCCCTGCAGAACTAATAATAATAAAAATATTTTTAGTAGTCAAATAGACGCAAACGTGGACTGTACCGTTATTTATCTTTGGCGGTATCACGATTTTGAGTTAAGGCTATCGAGAGATAATCTCTGTCGTGATGTGAACCAACCTTTTAAATTAGAAATATCATTTTTATGACGTATGATAAATAAACTTAGACTGATTCAGCTATGATAGATAATCTCCATGGATACCGCCTCCTAACTCAGACTTGCATAATCTCTTGATGAAATTTGTAATTTTTTTTACTTCAACCAATAAATTCTTTGGATTCTATTGCCTTCATTGTTTTGCAATCAGATAAAACCAGTGTCTATATAGTGTAAGTACAACGAAGCAACATTACAGGGAAATAGTCATATTAATTACGTATTTTTAGCTATATTAAATATAAGGTTTATTGATTCACAATCAACTAAAATCAGAGCAAAAATATGTATAAAATTGTAGTAAATACAACTGTAATATTAGCAATTCCAGTAACTCTAATGCCCTCTTTAAAATGTTGTTTTATATAATACTAGCTGGTCCGGCAAACGTCGTTTTGCCATGTACTTATATCATTTATAATAAAAAATAGGCGTTGATCGTAGAGGGGTGAAAATTAGGGGTTGTATGTAGTGTTTTTTAATGTTGTATCAATGATTGAATTTATCTAAAAATAAAAAAATAAAAATTAGGGGACTACCCTTAACATTTAGGAAGATGAAAAAAAGATGTCCGATTCTCAGACATACCCAATATGCACACAAAATTTCATGAGAATCGGTCGAGCCGTTTCGGAGTAGTTTAACTACAAACACCGCGACACGAGAATTTCTGCAGTGGCTAAGATTTTTGTTATACATATATCATAGTAGTAAACTATTCAAGAGAAACGGCAGGCGAACACCAATCCACAATGCTTTTTTGTTGGTCATGCCATTAAATTGTAACTTATGTGAAACGTTGGTACTTTCAACACCGCGCCATCTATTAGAATTGTGGCTATCAAATAATAAACAAATATTTTGCAATAAAATAATATTGCGGGTATAAATATAGCTGTAATCCTATCTTTTAAGTTTAAATTGCAATTGTTTTAAGTGAAAATTTGATTGATATCGGTTCGGTACTTTAGGAGTCCATAGCGGACAAACAACGTGACACGTAATTATTTATATATATATATTAGGATAGGAAAATGAACATACAGAAACATTACATACTCAAAGAATTGTCATAAAAGGGGTCAGAAATGTCTTTACAACTTTTGTTGTGTATTTTTTCCTTGGTATAACGCTAATCCAATTGCATCCAAAATGCTTTCATTCGTTTAATAAAAGCGTTATACGTTATATATCGACTAATATCAGCTGCCGGCTGCCGCGTAGCGCGTGCCTTCTCGTGGCTACGACGTGGGGAGTTTAGATAAGACTTGTATGCTATATTCATACCTATTTATACGATAGAGGGTAAAATTGCGGAAATTTCCAATTAATGAAGTATAAATTGAAAATTTCCACCAGTACTTTATACTAAAAGGGGCAGGCAAACAATTTCTGCAGGTCTAGAAGGTCTAGTATCTTTGCACAAGACATCGTCTACATCGCGATAAGCGATATATCTGCACTATATTGTCCGTAACCAGCTAACCACTAAAGTATTTCCAAACCAATTCGACTTATGGTCCTTCAAGAAAAGAGCGTACCAATTTTTAAAAGACCGGCACCGCACTTGCGAGCCCTGGAGGGGAACAATGCTCCAGCATTGAGAGTGTCCATCAGAGGCGGCCATTACTTAACATTAGATGAGCCTCCTGCCCGTTTTCCCCCTATTCTATAGAAAAGTATAGATTTAAATACCACGGTTATAACGTGAGTTCTTTTATCAAACGCAGTGTGGCTAATTAATAAACGAGCAACAACATTTTATAGTAGATTTTTAAACGGTAAGAACATTAAATGTTATTCCAGTGACAGCCGAAGTTAATAATAAATAAATCAGTGGCGCTACAACCTCTTTAGGTCTTGGCCTCAAATTTCTGAATCTGTTTCACGATCATTTTTTTAAATCTAATAGGCAAGTAGGTGATTAGCCTCCAGTGCCTGACACACGCCGTCGACTTTTTAGGCCTAAGACAAGTCGGTTTCCTCACGATGTTTTCCTTCGCCGTTCGAGCAAATGTTAAATGCCACATAGAAAGAAAGTCCATTGGTGCACAGCCGGGAATCGAACCTACGACCTCAGGTATGAGAGTCGCACGCTGAAGCCAACTAAGCCAACTAGGCCAACACTGCTTTAAACAGTAAGAACATTAAATGTTATTCCAGTAACAGCCGAAGTTAGTCCACATTTATTTATCATATCATCTCAAAACGCGTGTAGATACTGGTGATGTTCACCAGTATCAACACGCGTTTTTATACGGTTAAAGTAAGTTAAGCCTGTAGTAAACGCGTAAAGAAAAGATTAAGAAATGTACTCGCTGTAAAAGGAATAAGTTAACCAATTTCATTAAACTTTTCTCTAACGCTGTGAAGTTAAGGAGTGCTGAGTACTTACTTTATAAACCCTATTATTTATTCGTTATAACTAGCGAAGTGTAAGTTGTGTTGGTAATGGAGCAAACATTTTTGCGTAATCTCACCTTTCTGACTAAGAAAGGAGTTATTGTTGAGCATTAAACAATGACTTTTACGAAGGTAGATATAAATATGTCATTTCTGCCAATATCCTATACATATACAATATGTTTAAATACATTTTAAAGTATAGTACATACTACCTCTAAAGGATTTGGACGGTTATAATAAATTAACAGAATTTTTATTTTTTTTATTTAGAAAACCTTATAGCACAAAACGCCAGTTGATAGGTTTACAGACTAAACAATAATATTGGGTATTTGTGTAAGTGTGTGTCTTAAAATGGGTTTGATATAGATAAACAGAAATTTGGCCAGATCCAAGGACGTTACCACGATAATATTTCTCAAGACAATAAAATTCTGTACCGATTTCCAGACACATTTCCCTATAACTCAATTACGGTATAAGAGTTTTCACTTAAGCTAAATTGCAAAGCCTACGACACGACTCCATTTGCAAATTAGACGTTCGCAAAGAATGAGGTAGGAAATGATACTCGGTAGAACCTTACCGAGTTGCCGCCTTCGCGACGGAAACATTCAATATTTTATACGGAAAAACTCACAAAACGATCATAATTTGGTTATTTTACCTGTGAAGAATGATCCGAATTCGTTTGTTTATTAAAATAGCAATTAAATTATGAATGTCATTTTAACTTAAGTTTTTGATAGTTACAATAATTTAACGGGAATTACTGCATCAAAAATGTGAGTAGTTATGAACTACGCGTTGTAGGATTTGGCCTTCCGACAATAATTTTTGTCGGGTTGATATATAGAACGCCTATTAAGAACCTAACTTAATATCTAATATCAATAAAACATGCACAAATGTGTCTTCCCCATATCCTATTGTAGGTTTTATGGTCTTTTAACAACAATACGATCTCATTCAGTTTATATTTGGACGTCGTAAAATTGACCATATATCGGAATTCCGAAGAAATACCCATTTCATTACGTCGCAATATGTACACTTTATAATTCTAGTGTTACATGTAATTTTTGTTAATTGTTTGCACTTCTTGTACTTTAGGGTTGCCTGGAGATCGTTTGTTAGCGATAAGGCTGGCCACAGCCAAATAACTTATGTATTTTTATGTATAAGGTAACGAAATGTAAATAAATAAACACGACCTCCGGTATATACTATTGTCAATAACCTATACACGTAGATTGTATTTCCATTTATTTAGATGGTTTAGGTCTTAAGTTTTTAATTTTTATGTTACCACCAAGAAACGAACAAAATAAATAGGTGCGTTTTTGAGGCCAATAAATGAACGTCAAATTTCACTTCGTTGACAATTCATTTTCCTTAACTTGTCAATAAATTCCACAGACGATGTTAACACAACGTGTAAGACATTATTATGTAATCAATCACATGAACAAAGGCATTAAGTATTATGATCTAACCTGCGGGCTGAGGGACGCCAATCAATCAACCGAATCCAGCTAAATACCAGTCTAATCTCCCAACAGAAGCTACGTACTAAAATAGTCATTAATGTTTTGATTTTAGAGTTTATTATTCATTGAAATGTGACAGTACATGTAGTTTTCACAATGACGTGATTAATGAAGAGATCAAGTGGGACACGCTTTCTGATCGCTATGTTGTGTTACAGGATTATGGTAAGGACTGTCTAGTGTCTATGTAAAGCTAGAACATACTTGATAGAGTTTTCTAATTTTCATACAAAATACATTTAATAGGTACGTTATTCGTGATATCATTGATAAGTAACATAATTTTTAAGACCCCATGGTAGGGGCATACCCCTCAATGCCTGATTCAGCTGTTATTTTGCATTTTTAACCTCCAAGACTTCTTTACTTACATTGTTGATTTTTATTATTACATTATTTTTCTTTTTTTACGTCTGAGGCCCAAAGTAACTGTTGTGTCTCTGGCGAATGAACAGCGCTGAGGAACACGTCTGCTCCAAAGCATGAGCCAGGGCCAGTAACAGCAGCAACGCACACACATTACACACTTAAAATGTACCTTAATCCTTTTTTTTCTTTCCATAATTTTTCTTTTATTATTATTTGTGTGTTTCGTAAGTAATACATCACCATCGGAGAAAATAACCTTAATCAGGGGGTATATAAATAAGGGTGATGGTTTCAGCGTGTGACTCTCATCCCTGAGGTGGTTCATTGGCTGTCCACCATAAGACTCGCCCATATAGTGACGGAAAACCCTTAGACCCAAATTTGTAAGCAATAGAATGCAGATCGATCAACTATTAAAAAAAACCAATGATCACAAAACATTTACGTATATCTGTAGGGTAGTGTCTGTTGTTATCTGAAAGGTTGTAGCGCCTCTGGTATTTTTGTTATGCGGTACGAACCACCTCAGGGATGAAAGTCACACGCTGAAACCACCACCCTTATTGATATACCCCCTGTTTTAAGTTATTTTCTCCGATGGTGAAATAATGAAAAGTGGCATAATATGTTGAACATGAAATGATTATTTGTTAAACTAATAGGCAACTTGGTGATCAGCCTCAGAAGGCACATTAGGATCTGCTTGCACAGCTAATCAGGCCGTTGACTTTTTGGGTCTAAGGCAAGGCGGTTTCCTCACGATGTTTTCCTTCACCATTTGAGCAAATGTTAAATATATAGAAAGAAACCACTCTTGGCCACTCGGCCAACACCGCAAAATAGGGAGGTCTTCTCTTAAAAGATAATAAAAATTTAAATACGTAAAAATATCGTTTTAAATTCAATGAGGTACTAAAATTCATAGTCGCATCATAAAGTTTTAGTAATTCCAATGTTTTATTTCTCAGTCCGCTATATAATTTAGTTTAGCATCAAAATTCTAAAATATTTCACCGCAAATATTTGCGGTTTAGCTTGACATAAACAGTCGTGATAAATGTCACTTTGGATTAGTACCGCGTCACCATTTCAATTTATTTCCTCATTAAAGTGAAAACGTGGCCTTTTAACTAAATCCAGGTGTTCATTGAAAGCTTTTGTCTTAACAGATAACTTATTATCTTCTGAGTCTGAGCGATATTTATCAAAGGAGCTTAATTCAACTCAAAAGACGGATGGCTTAGAGGGAACTGTGTAATTTTGATATTGTTTTGCTTCGAGCTACGTAATCCAGGCTAAGCAAAAATTAAATTCGCGAAATGAAAATTTTGATAATTATTGCAAAATGTTTTTACGAAACTTACGAATATCAAAACATTGTGTTTACTAAAAACAAACATATTTGTATAAATAATGATGAATTTTTTACTCAATAAGATTTCTGTGGAGTGAATAACGAAATATTATTTTATTTCATATTTGCTAAGGGGCATACAGTCTTTGGATCAATTTAAAGAAAAGCATTGTTGAGTTCCTTTCTGTTACCTAATCCGCTGTTTAGCTAGTAGTTTTTTTGTTAACAATAAGCATAACATTAGTAGTAGAATCTAAAATTGGAAGAGTATATTTTAATTGTGTTTTTTTTTATTTTTTATTATGTTACACATTTAAGTTTACCATAAGTGACACATATTTTAAAAAGATTGTAACATAAACTGTAGAAATATGTTATTTTTGACGTGGTGAACTTTAACAAATAAATAACTAAATACAGATATTCAAGAGAACACAAATGAAACTAGATCAAACCTATAATTTGATTTGATAAGATGCTTTAAGGCCCGTGATAACAAGTAGTTACGTAAAACATTAAATTAATTTTATCAATTTTTTTTCTGAAATGGATTACTTAGCTATGAAATATATCGTGTAAATTTCAAAATCATATGTTCTATACGTATATACATTTTCGCAATAAAATGAATTCAAAGTGTCAAACATTGGCTATGTTTGGATTATTTTTCTATCAAGCGAAGTTATTTAATTCGTGTATCGATCGTTCAAAATGGATACATAAACTACTCAACTCCATCATATGTTTTCTATTCTCCCTACTTCAAGAAATGATGACGAAAAATGGAAAGAAACAATGTACTTTTTGGAGTTAGGCGAGCCTATAGTACTTAATTTTTTTATGAACAATATTACTTCTCAAAACATATGTTAATTCTAATTTGTCATGAACAAAGAGAAAACGAAAAGAATTGGGTAACGTTAAGTAATCGCAACGCTTACAAAACTATTAAACAAAACATCTCGGAGCTAGGCATTAACGAGTTAGAAGGAATTTGCATAAATTTGCGTTAAGTAAATGGGCTCCCCTGACAAGTTTAATCTTGTCTTAAGAATTTATTGTCTCCGGAACCTTTGCATTGGCTGAATAAATATTTGGTTTTGTACTGAGTCGTGAGGAAGCCACGCCGCGCAGGATATTGTCTCTCTGCTAACAATTATTGCAACGAGGCGACTGGCGACCGCCACAATGCGACACGCTAGACTATGGGCGCTCTGGGTTTTTTTTTAATATTAAAAATGCAAGACTGAAATTGCTAATCTCATTAATCAAAGAGAGCTAATGAGAGCATATGAAGGAGATAGTTTTTATATTGCAATAAAAAATATCAGGTCTGGAACCTATCCTATATATTATATAACTACTCGTACTAGCTGACCCGGAAAATGTCGTTTTGCCATGTATATCTAGAAAACATTTTTTTAGTTTAATACAAATAACTATCTACTATAATAAAAAATAGGGGTTGATCGTAATGGGGTGAAAGGGGTTGTATGTGTTTTTGTATGCTGTTTCATAAAGAAATAATAACAAAAAAAATTGTCTTTAAAATAAAAATAAAATTTTTGGGACCGGGAAGTGATGAGCACTTAGGAGTTTGAAAGATAGATAGAAGGCGATTCTCAGACTTACTGAATATGCATAAAAAAATCATAAGAACCGGTCGAGCCGTTTCGGTGGAGTATGGGAACGAATATTGACTGGAGAATTTTATAAATTAGATTAACCATTTATGAAGTTACCGTATTAGCCTATATTAATCAATGACTAATCACGACGTTAGGCACACCCGTTGTTAAGAAAAAAATTTAAAAAGATGTTTTAATAATTTTCTTTCATAAGAGAATTAAATCGTATTATTCATATTATATTTCATTTTAAAAAGAGGAAAGAATTTTATTTTTCTGAACAACTAACTGATTTGACAAATTCTATCATTAGATACATTATCCCTGGGCTGTATTTATTTCATACTATAAAAAAAAATATGTGCCAGCCGGGCGAAGCTGAGACGCCAGTCAATAATATAATGAAGACATACGTCGAATTTATTTTAACAATAAAGATTCAAAGTCACATGTCCACTGAATTAATTCGTTATCCGACGCTGTGAATGAATCGTTAACTATTTTCATGCTAAAACGCTCGACTCAAAAACTTTCTAGACGTTATTCTACTGATATTTTCATTAGGATCGCACTGGTATACAATTTGCATAATTACACATTGAGCTCGACGTTATCAGAGGGATATAATATCATTAATAGTTAGATCACGTATCAACATTCGATATGCAACGCGTATGTACAACTTCTCTTGGCTTTCTTGGAGTTCGCTGCGAACAGTTGCATAACATTGTTGATTTTATTTGCTTTTTCTTGAAATATAAGTTTGGCACGTGATACTGCTTTTGCAGCTTGTTATTAATACAAATGTTCCATTGTTAATATAACAAGGAAGGTGTAGAAAGTTAAATTCATTATTATCATAAGCAATTATGATAATAATTCATTTACAAAGCAGTTTCACTTCTGACATGTGTACTTTGTACGCACGCACTTTTTTATAGAAGCAAACGGGCTGGAGGCTCATCTGATGTTAAGTGATACCGCCGCCCATACACTCTCAATGCCAGAGGTCTCGCGAGTGCGTTGCCGGCCTTTTAAGAATTTGTACGCTCTTTCCTTGAAGGAGTTATATATTTATGTAGCAGTTATATATTTATAAAACTCGGCACAACGATACATTGTCACAAGAAAAATAAATACAGTTATTAATATGACTTATAGGCAAACATAACATATGAATAAATAATAAAAGAAATAAAGAAAACAATTAGATTATAAAAACTAAACGAAAATCGATTTCAATGTGTTATGGTAGCAACTATGGATATCCAAACCTAGCTCGTTTATCAAAGTTTTGGCCAAAACGCGTTCTATTGAAAGTAGGGACAAATGGAAAATTGAATAATACGATTTTGTTTAATATTCACTTAAGTTTTAATAACGAATAAGACAATTTATATATCCGTAGAGAGCAGCGCTTCCTTCAAATTAGCGGCGAAACGGTCCCAGGTCAATCCGTTGTTAAGTGACTAACGAAATAAACTGTCACTTCCACGTTCATATGTAGATGAAGTGTAGGGCTACCACAAGGCTGTTCTTAACTAATATTAAGAGAAATAAGAGATATTGAGTAAAAAAGGAAACGCTTCCAAAATGTGCTGTAGTTGAATGGTTGGCATAACCTAATTTAGCTCTTACCAATCCGTCATCGATGACCTGAAAGGCAAACCTAGGGTTTACTAAACGGAGGGTAAGCCTTTGTTGTTGATGATCGCTCGGTATGATCTTCAGTAATAAAGAACACGAAAGAAGACTAATTCTGATCGATTCTTCATGACACGTTTTCTTTTCTAAACATAAAATCAATAATAATGATAACGACCTTATATTAAACAAGACATAATTTTATTTATAACTTCATATATTAATATAATATCCTTAGTTCTTCAATTGGTCTGTAAATGTTTTAAATGATATAAAAATATGCGGTAGAAACATTCCATTATGTCGTCTTGATTAATCTATAAAGATTTTATTACTTTCTGTTCGTAAAATGCCAGACGAAGATATATATCAGAAAACCGTTTAAAACTTCAGACTGGCTTAGAATACAATTTCTCCATTAAACGATGGCAGGAAACTATTGAAATTTCAACTAAATATCCTTAGTAATTTCGACTTCGACTAAGTTTTACTTAGAAAATACTAATGCAGATATAGATTGCTTATTAGTAATCCGCTGTACCGCTAATAATGCTTCTAATTAAAGGTCAAAAAATTAAATACAACTACTATTATGAAAAGACGGTAATTGGCAGAATGTTTTGTAAACGCTGGTGGATGACTTACCCAAGAAGGCTTTTCCATTAATACTGAAGTTCAAAAGGATGTTACGATAATAGGTAATAAGTAATAGTAAATTATAAACAATTTTAAGAAAGCTGTTAATTAGATTTTGTTTTTTTTTTTCGACAAAAGTCTGTTTATTACTACGCATAAATGTTTGACTTATTAGTAATAAGTTTAAAGTGTTTTCATTACTTTGTCTCTTTTTTATATCTCCAAAACAAAATGGTATTCCATATTTGGTGACTTTCCTCTATTAAAGTAACGTGCTTTAATACTATTACTATACTTATGTTAGCTTCTATATATGTAACATAATCTCTTGTTATTGTTTTAGCTGAAGGAGTAAGTTAGTATTTGTAGGAGTTCAACGCTTCCGTATAGCCTTATCAGATTTCATTAGCACAGAGAGTCATAGACAAACTCATAGCACGCTTGCACCAATTTAGATACAGATAATACAGCCGCAAGACACCAACGATAATTGCTCAGTTCTTGAAATTCAGCCACTGAGTTGTTCAGAAACAAAGCACTACCATGACCATTGAATTCTTGTAAATTGAAATAGAGCTTATATTCCTGGTCTTACAGTGTATTTTACAATGCTGTATTGTGCTGTTGTGAGACATGCTTTGAGCGTGGTAACCCCGCAGATCGGATAAGTCGCTCCGTCACTCCCCCGAGAACGATGCACCGAATTAATATTATTTTAATGGTCCTTTCCGCTCATAAATATGTCTTATCTTTATGCTCAAGAGGAAACAAAGATTTATCAAATTTTTCTCTACACTTTAAATTTTAAATTAAATGCTTTCTTTGTTCTATTTCAATGAATTTATGTATGCTGCGAGAATCGATAAGTTGATAACTCCACGCATCTTTTAAGACTGTTTTAAAAAACTGGTGCCTTTTCTCTTGAAACACTTGAATGATAAAGTGCATGTAAGTAGTTTCTTTCCGAGTCTAAAGTTGACTCATGAATCGAATTTCTGTAAAGCATACGAAAATTTGATATAATCATTATTCATTAAATATATTTTTTTATTATTTATTTGTTTATTAACACTTCGTTGCATTACAATTTACAATATAGAAATTGTACATAATTAAATGAAAAAGAGGGCAACTGGCGGCCTTATCGTTTTCAAGCGATCTCTTTCAGACAACCACTGTGAGAAAAGAAAAAATTTATTAAATTAGATAAGGTAGGCAAGAAGTACAAAAATACATATTACATATAGTTATTAAGAAAAAAAACTAAACAGGAACAAAAATAAAACTAAACTAATAAAGGATACATGAAAAATAAAAAGTAAAAAGTGCACATGAATCATGATAATTTAATTTAAGATCAGGCTCACGTCAGTTAGTAGTGAGTACGAAAGTTATTATGTAATTCTTTAGTTGTTTTCTTATTAACTTCTGATATTTGTTTTTTGTTTCGTGTGTGAATTTTTTCATTGTCATGTCGATTTAGGGTCACCTGTTTGGGCTGGATTGTGTTTTTTGTAAATAAATATCTTAAGCTTTTATTTAAATAAGAAATATTTTAAAACATTTATTACCCGCCGGTGTCAGCCCTGTTTTATAGCAGTAGCTTCCTGTCTATCTATAAATGTGTTCAATATATTATTTCGAACGATTTCGTTTTAAAAATGGCCGTTTAACTATTTCTACTAGACCAAAATAAATGCGAATACATAAATGATTTAACCACGCCCTAACTATTATTTCGTGGCACAATCCGCAGCGAAATTAAAAAAAATAAACATCTATGATTTTATATCTACAAAAAAAAAAAAATGAAGAGCAAGTAAATAATATAAAACTGTATATAAAAGACGGATAACGCTGTGTTTATAGAACACAGGTGGAACGGGACACACAATGCCAGGGCCTCGCGTGTGCGTTGCCGGCCTTTGAATCGGTACGCTCTTTTCTTCAAGACCTCTAAGTTTACTTTGTCCGTAAGTCGAAGTGACCCAACTTTGGATGGATGTCATTAGCAACACATGCCTTATTATTATTTATTTATTGATTTCAGAAAACTTCTTCCCTATAAAGAATCACCCCATTCATTATCGGACTTTTTGTATGTAATATTCAAACTGCAAATGAACATATATATCTATAGAGAAAATACAGAAGCCTCTACATAATATTTAAATGTAATTACTATCTATTGAAAATCGGACTCATAAAGCGTCAGTATAAAAGGAATATAATGATAAAATAGTGGAAGCAGGAGGCGTTGATACAAATCCGCAATTTATCAAACGCGTTTGCTGTCTTTGATGAAACAGGGCCTTGCCAATTACAATTAATTTAATTCTGAAATCCATTCATTTTAACATTCTAAAGGATCAGGCATGTTGACCAAACTGTTGCTAATATATAAAATTAATGTCATCACTTGCTTTATGCATGCAAAGATGCAAGGTACGAAGTATCAAATAGGCACTTCTTCCATGCGTCTTTATCCTTCTGGGTAACATTATTGTTTAGTAATATGAACATATCTAGGTTATGTAACAATTCATTATAAGTATATCTGCTCAATAATGTAGCATAGTCCTAATTAATCCCCTAATTCATGAAATTAGTTTAAATGCGCCGTTTCAACTCACAATTTGTCAGAAAGAGACAAAACGTATCGTTCAGATAAAATATGGAAAATGTTTCAGTTAGATTGATATAATGTTATGACAAACTAGTTCTTGTGTTAAGATATTTATTTATTTATTAAGAAGATTCACAGCACAATACAGAAATAGATGTATATAATATATATAACATTATGGGCCAATCAAAAATCTTCACATATAGTTTTTTTTTACAACAAGAAGGTAAACATGCCAAATATTTTTTAGTTTGTAATACAAAAAAGAAAAAAACAGAATCTAAATCTCAAATTTCATTCATCCTGATTGAAATAAAATATAATTATTGATGTAATAAATAATATTTAATTCCGCATATATTTTCCATAAATATTACAATTAACAAAGCAAAAAGGCTATTTCATATTTGGGCGGTGCACGGTTCTACATTTGAATATCTCGAACGTACTATAGTCCCAGCTATGGAAGAATCACCCACACACTCACGCGTGTCGCGTAATGCTGTTTGTTAAAAAAAGTTGAGAGGTTTTAAAAAAAAACAAAATTGTTGTTGAAAAAAAAATATTTGTTTAAATAATTAGTTAAGAAATACCAAATTACTTGTCAACCACAGCCCTGTTCAAAGGCTATTTTTACAACGATTCAGATACGTCATTAGTACCAGATAGATTAACAAGACGGATGGCAGTGCGCAGGAATGCCTAATCTCTGGCTTTGATGAGGATTCTCTACATTTAATATACACTTTATGTCTCTTCTGGACCAGATTTACAAGTGCTTCCATTTAAATTTGATTAAGGTTTAGTTGCTAGAATCATTATTTAAAAGGGTTGTTAATTAACTATTTAAACAATATAAACTAACAAAGTAACTTTGTTTTACAGTAATCTCCCCTATAACGCGGTACCCCTGTAATGCGGAGATATCTCAAGTTATATTTCTGTAGTGTGGAATTTAAAATAATTTGTCAAGTCCATAATTAGTTTTGCGTACCTTCGCACCTGTTTCATTTGTGTTCTTATAAAATTAAACTAAATAACTTTATTAAATTCGTCTTCCTAGTTTTTGCATTGTGAAACGGTTTTGCGAGAATACTCTCCGCGATCGCACCGAACGCGGCAGTCCAGCACCGCGTTATAGGACAGACGTTGCACGTCACACACGTCTTAGTATAAAAAAAAATTAATTGATTAATCTAAAGCATTGTCAAATCCAGTTGAACACACAAAACAATGTATCAAAACTAGTCCGTTTCGGAGTTAATTAAAAACTCACCGAAGATTATTTTCATAAATATTGATAAATAAAATGAAATATTATTCATTTACATACATAGTCATGATATGCTTATCACAGTCCTAGAAAGAGGCTTTAAATTGATGTGCAACATAATAGGGTCAGTAGTGATATACAGGTTTTTCACCCTAAGCCTTGGTGACTTTCACTTTTTAGCTGCTAGATGTGTGATTTTTATCAATAATAAAATTAATAAATATCTTCCAAAACGACTTCTGTCTGTTAAATAAAATTTGCTTCGACAATTTCAATATAATTGAGTTGCGACTTGCGGTGTAAGAATCTAATTTTACGCCGACTCGATTCTTGTAATTGCACGACACCGACACCCAGTAATACGACCCCGAAGACAACAATCTAGCAACTGTCAGTCGAAGCTTCCTCTATCTCAATTGATTGTCAATCAAATGGAAAATAGTATAAAAGTACTCTAGTAATTACCGCTGCATCTTTACCGCATTTAAAATGGAGTGTTCAGAGCAATTGCACGGATTAATACCTCCTGCTGAGTTTCATCATCGGACGTTGAGGCGAATATGAATTTCCACCCATGTCATATCAACGCTTTGTGGAACCAGCTGCCCGTCGAATTTCCGAACCAATACCTACGACTTTTCAATTCTTAAAAGGCCGGCACGCACTCGCAAGACCGTAATCAAAGTGCGTGTAACGTGTGTGTGGCGTTAGATTTTCAGTGATATTTCCTTAAAAGTCCCATGTACTTCACTTATCAATCTAAACGTGATCAAAAGATAATTATTAAGGAATCACGTTGAGATCGTAGTAGTTATGCTTTTGGTAAACAATAATTTGTGAAAGGCGTTTTTGTATAAGGAAATCGATTTGTAATAAAAGACGAAAAAAATATGCACAATTTCTATTTATATAACATTTATCGCTCAACCATTAAAATGTATTTCTGGACCAACAAAATAACGCGGCATATTAAAAAATATACGCCTTGCAAGATAGTCCTGATTGTAGCGGTGTGAATTCTGGACCTCAATAATGAAACGGACAGTTATTTGGTAAATTTCAGTATCATAATATCGGGTTTTTAGATTGATTGGAATGCGCATGTGTTTAAGCAAAAGTAACATAGATGGCGCAATGTGCTCAAGAAATTAATGTCCTAGTGTAACAGAATTGAGAAAGAGCAGTGTTGGCCCAGTGACTTCAGCGTGCGACTCCCATCCCTGAGGCCGTAGGTTCGATCCCCGGCTGTTTCGCTCGCTCGAACGGTGAAGGAAAACACCTTAGACCCAAAAAGTCGACGGCGTGTGTCAGGCACAGGAGGTTGATCACCTTGCCTATTAGATTAAAAAATGATCATGAAAAAGATTCAGAAATCTGAGGCCCAGACCTAAAAAGGTTGTAGCGCCACTGAATTCTTTCTTTTAGTAAAGTATCAGAATCGTCACGATTTTTATAACAATTAAACCCTTAATTCTACATCCAACCCTGAAGGACCAAATTTGGCTTACAATATTTTTAATCTACATAGTAATAGGATAAATAGACAAAACTACCAAGAGTTAGTACATAATTATAGGGCATACGAAATGTAATTAAGCCCCAAATGACTCGGGGGTGTGTAAATATTGAAACATATTCAGACAAAATCACGTTATTTTCGAATCTGTATAATGAAAATGGAGATAAGAAATAACATGATTAAGTGTTCTTTGTAATGTTTTACGTGCAGAGCTGTTATAATTTTTTTAAGTTATTTCCAAGTTAATGTTTTTAACGGGTTTGGTGCTCGTTCTAATCCTGAGAAACAGAAAACAGATTTTGATTGAAAAAAAAAAAACTTTTCAATTAATCCATAGAACAAAACATTCATTATTTTCATACTTCAAACGCCATTTAAACTTCGCTTGTACATGTATTATAAAGAAATATATACATGTTTTCTAATGATAGTACCTACTAATTGTCTGCCATTAGCTTTTCCCGTGTTTACCAACGACCGGCATCCGGATAGACCGGGGCGTATCCGGGTGTACTCGGAACATGCCCGGACTTCCTTAACCGCTCATTGTTTAATGCGTTTCAGCTATTAGCAAAACTGTTACTGTTTATGAACGTTGTGTTCGCTGTAAAAGAAATCCTAAAATGGAGTCAATTGTTGTTTCAAGAAGCAAAAGATTAATACTATCTTTAATCTTCTCCTTTCATCTTCACAACTCTTTTGCAGTCGCAATGTCAGTCAACAGTACAAAACCGATGTCGATTTTTGGAGTTTACTCCTTAAGAAACGATTTGAGTTATAAGGCCCGGTACGGAAATTTTATGAGGAGTAAAATCAAGTGTAACACGAAAAGTTGAGGCGTTATGTAGAAAGAGACAAATGGATTGAACATGTAAAAGAATGAGATGGAATACATTACACAGACTTTTCTATTTTGAATTCACGTTTTGACAGCCACGTTACAACATTGTCAGTGTTGACAGGTGTAAAAAATAAAAGTAGATTGTCCAGCGTGCCATAGAGTTTTGTCAATAGTAATGGTCAGTGAAATTAAAACTAAAAAGATTGTTCATTCTTATTCTTCTCTAACTATAAAGGTAACTTTGGTCACAGAAAGAAAATCCTATTTGGGCATAGATGATGTAGGTACGTTTTATTTCTACTACAAACATTTATATTATAAAAACATATATTCTTAAGTACCACCTTTAGTATGAAAATATGGTCGACAGCCACAGAACATTATCTCCATTTTATCGTTAGTAAGGAGTAAACTCCAATCGTGCGTCGTAGCTGACACACACACACTTTTTTTCTTCTTCTACCAATACGCCATCTACCCAGGATTTTACCCATTATAATTAATTGAAGGAGATGGTAGCGGTGATAGCTCAACACGTGGCCCAGGTACGCACTACTGTTGTTTAATGTTCTGCAAAGTTTTATCAACATTCTAACTATCTTTATTACAAAGGTGCACATGAAAGTGACGTCACTTATCGTGAGTAAAAGTCGGACTGAAATGGAGTAAAGTCGTGACCACATTAATTGAATTTAAATAATATTTCACTCAAATGAGCCATTTACGGCCGCGCAGACACCTGGGCGGCGCCTGCAGCCACGATACTATCTACAAATACAATATCTTTGGAAGAGGTCAGTCCGTGACTGAATAGGACTGGAGGGCGATAAAGGGATAAGGTGTGACATGTCATGTTATAAATATATTTGGAATTGAATATCAAATCAAATCATAATATCAAAATAAGGTATATAGATGATTCTGGATGTTTTTATAGTCATCACCCGAAACTATAATATTTGTAATTTTATTCATAATATGTATACATCAATCAACGGATACGGTTGCGTACCTGGGCCACATGTTATGCTATGACCGTTGCCACCTTTTTCAATTAATTATGATGGGTAAAATTCAGATTAAACGAGGTCGTGATAGAAGGATTAAATCATTGCTTTGTAACATTAGGGAGTGTAAGGTATAGTGACTGTGGAAGAGTTGCTGCATCTAGCACGCATCTTGAGACAGACGGCAAACCTCTCGTTCTGGAGAGGCCAAAAGAAGAAGATAATACAATTGAAATTAAACGATGTTTTGTGTTTACCCATTTTTTTTTAATAACACTATTTAACGTCTGTCTACACATGCGTATTTATTAAGCGTAACGTAATATTATTTTTTTAAAGTTGTATCAGGAATCCATAGTTGTGTAGTTTCCATTGGTTGAAGTTACGCAATAATGTAATTAGAATACCTTAGTCCCAGTAGATTAATTATCGTTATATGGAATGTATCGCGTTTAGATAAAAAAGCTAGATAAATAAAATTATAAAGTTAATTAAAAGTAAAATAAAATTCATACCTTTTTACTTATTGAACGATTAAATTCAAACCCGTAAGTAACATCTTATTATTTTTATTTTTAAGGCTTTATTAATGAATCCATACAAAAATTTACTTAACATTTCTTAATTAGTATTAGTTGTGTTAGTATAAGATCTTTTTTTTTTTTTTTTTTTTGTATATTCGCCGTCTGCAATCAGTGCTTTCACTTTTAGCAAATATGTTGGATGGTTATCTCGTTCGGAGTGTGTCCTCCAGTGAGAACATCTACTCATAATTCTTCACATTATAGAATGTTTTTTCGCTTAAGGCGTTTAACATAGCTCTGCATCGTGAGCTGTCGTGCAAGGGCATTGGGGTGGGTTGCTAGCCGTTCCCTGTATCTGGTCTTGATATTTGTTATTTCTTCTCTCACTGTGAGCATTCCCAGGTGTTCGTGGATCTCAGCATTAGTCACATACCAGGGGACATTACTGATGGTCCGGAGAATAATGTTCTGCATTCTTTGTATGCGCATGATGGAGGAGTTACAAGCACTACCCCATAGTTGAAGGCCGTACATCCATACAGGTTTCAGGATCGACTTGTACACTAGTAGTTTATTGTCTACAGACAGTTTGCTGTTTCGGCCTAGCAACCACAGGTAGCTTTTATATCTAATATTCAGTTCATCTCGCTTCTTTTTGATGTGATCATTCCATGTCATACGCCTATCAAGATGAAGACCAAGGTATCTGACACAATTCCGGTGAGGAAGGGTGGTATTTCCTACCTTCACTGAGGGGCAATTGCCTTTGCATAGGGTGTAGGTAACCTGTACCGATTTCGATGTACTAGTTTTGATCCGCCAGTTTTGAAGCCATTTAGTTGTATCATCTAGGCCTTTCTGTAGGATTTTTGAGGCTATTACTGGGTCCTTGTGACTTGCCAGGATAGCGGTATCGTCTGCGAACGTGGCTGTAGTTATGGTACTTGAACAAGGCAGGTCAGCTGTGAATATAGTGTAGAGTACCGGATCCAACACTGACCCCTGTGGTACGCCAGCTTTTATTTCAAAGAAATCTGATGTTGTTTCTCCTTCTTTGACCTGGAATAATCTTCCCGAGAGATATGAATGAAATATCAAAAAAGTAGCAGTGTGGAAGATAACTTTTTATTTTACATAGCAGGCCCTTGTGCCAGACTCTATCAAAGGCCTGTTGTATATCCAGGAACACTGCAGCACAGTATTCTTTTTCTTCCAGTGTCTTTCTTATCTTGTCGCAGACTCTATGAACCTGTTCCACCGTAGAGTGTTGCTGTCTGAAGCCGAACTGATGGCTGGGTATGGTGCCTTTTTCAGATAAGATCGGAAGAATACGTCGAAGAAGTAGTTTTTCGAAAACTTTTGATAGTATCGGAAGCAAACTTATAGGTCTATAAGATGTGACTTCGTTTGGTGGTTTTCCGTCTTTATATATCATTATTGTTTGAGATACTTTCCATATATCTGGGAAATGTTGGACTCTTAATATCCCATTACATAGTGTGGTAATGTACGTTACGGCTTTTCGGGGCAGTTGTGTAATTATTTCTTTGGTTATAAGGTCGAAGCCCGGTGCTTTTCTATCCTTTAGTTCCCTTATAACTCTCCAAACTTCCCGTACTGACACAGGTTTTGGTGGTAGATTCATTTGAAGGTCTTGGTTTAGTGTTGTGTCCACTTGATCATCAAACTTATCGTCTACGGAATCATTTGGGCAGAATACTTTTGACAGGTGTTTAGCAAATAGGTCTGCTTTTTGCTGTGGTTTTCTCACCCATCCTTCAGCACACTTTAAGGGTGGTTTAGCAGCTTGTGGTCTGTCGAAACTTTTGGTTATTTTCCAGAGCGAGTAGTTTGTAGACTCTGTAGCAGTTAGGCTTTCTAGCTTTGCTTGGAATGAGTTATCATGCCAATTTTGCAATAGTGACTTGAGATCTTCTGCAGCTCTGTTAAAGTTGGTTTTGTCCACAGTAAGCCTACTTAAGTGCCAAATTCTTCGACGTCGTCTCTTCTCAAGGACAGCCTTTTTTATTTCTAGGGGATAGTTGTTTACTCCACTATTGTTGGGGGTCTGAATTTCAGGAGTACTTATCCAGCATGCTTCCTGTATTAACAGCGTTATGTATTTAGCTGCTTCATCTACATCTTCGGGTGTTTTAAGGGACATTTTCATATTTATTGATTCCTCAATGTGCTCTCGGAATGTGTTCCAGTCTGTGCGTTTATTACATAACCTTATTGATCTTGTTACCTCTATTAGGTTAGTACTAATGGTCAGGAGCACCGGAGTGTGATCTGTAGAGCTGTCATAACAAGACTCAGGTTTCATGTATAACTTCGTTAATCCTTTAGTAATAAAGAAGTCTATGAGATCAGGCACCTTCTTGGCATCAGTAGGCCAGTTAGTGGGTTCACCTGTGGATACGGTGCTTGAGTTGTTTTTAGTTATGCTCAGTTTTAGCTGTTTGCCTCTAGTATTCGTCAATCTTGAGCCCCAGGAAGTATGTTTGGCATTCCAATCTCCACCTACAATATAGCGGTGTCCCAGAGTCTTAAAGAAATCGGAGTACATTGACTCCGTCATGTTGTGCTTAGGTGGGCAGTATACTGCTGTCACATTGATGTCTCCTGTTTTGTCATGAACAGTTATAGTGGTTGCTTGGATAGGCTCCGTTTCATAAGTAGGCATTTGATGATGTTTAATTGACTTTTTTACAATAATGGCTGATCCCGCGTGACTGGTACCGTCAGGGTGGTTTGTAATGTAGCAGTGGTAGTCTTGAAATCTTACTATAGAATTAGCCTTACAGTGAGCCTCGGAAATAAGGAGAATGTCTAACTTATGTTGGGACATGAACAGGTTAACTTCATGGTTGTTGGTGGCAAGACCATTGATGTTCCAGGTCGCAATCCGTAGTGTAGTCATTTTGTCAGTTTGTCGACGAGTTTGGTTATGAGGCACATTAGGGTGCTCATTTGTTGTAGGATGATGTCAAACTTTTCTGTCTGTTTTATAATAATTTGTTCTAGGGTCGCGTTTATTTGTCCTGGGATGTGAGTATTATCATAATTGTTCTGGAATGTGTTGTTTATTTGGTCTGGTTCTACGGCTTTAGCATAACTTAAACTCTTTTCCTGTCTCTTGGGTTCTGTACTAGTATTCAGTTCAGTCTTTTTAGGTGTTTTAGATGCTGTTTTAGTAGTTGGTATAGGAATATTGATTGGATTTTTTTGTTTTCTTGCTTGAATTTCTTTATAGACCTCACATCCCTTGTAATTAGCTGGGTGTGGTCCATTACACAAGGCACAGAGTGCTGGAGTGCTCCGGTCTCGTTTTTGACATTCTGATGTCTTGTGTGATTGCCCACATTTCACACACCTGTATGGTCTCATACAATAGTTCTTGGTATGACCATACTGTTGGCATCTCTGGCATTGAACTAGTGTTTTCTTTTTTTTTGGTTCTTCTATGGTGACGCTTTGGTGGTAGATATATTTTAGGTCTTTAATAGCCTTATTGTGGGGACCACTAACTAGATTAACAAAGAATGTAGATGTTGGATTCTTGTTTGGCCCGTACCTTGCATTTATTATCTCTCCAGTGACTATGTTTCCTGTTGCCTCTATGTCTTCTTTAATAATATCTACTGGTGTCGTCGGATGGAGGTTTTTTATTACAATCCGGAAACATCTATTGTCCTTTCTGTTGAAAGTGTGCCCTATCAAGCCTTTTTCCCTAACCAGGGAGATAAGTATTTTGTATGCATCAATATCTGCAGTACTAATCCTAAGTTGAGTTTTATTTATAATCTTGTATGTAAATTGATCTTTGTTGACTGCTGTTTCTAAGAGATTAGTTAGTTCTTTTAGGTCTTCAATTCCATAGAGAATGATTGGAGGTGGTTTGCTTTCTTTAATTGGTTTATCTGTTTCATCAGTTAAATCAATGGGCAGACCGTCATAGCGATTTGATATTTTGGTCGTATCTACAGGAGGGCTGGTAGATAACTTTCGTTTTTTATTCCTATTACTAGGCACTTTCTGCCATGGTGGAGGATGTGGTGAATCTGCAGGTGCCAGGGGTACATCTGTTGGTTTCATTTCTTCGACACTTGATTGTGTTGGACAGCTTCCAATTGATGCAGATCTAGGTCTTTGCAGAAATAAGCTAGGATGGAATGCTTGTTGTACAAGTACTTTTCGGCCAGTGGTATTCTCTAACACTGGAGCCTGGTTTCCCACACCAGTGGATTGTTCTTCCGAAGAAGTTGAAGATTTATTGTTTATTTTATTTAATTGGTCACTCATATTTTTCCCACGAGAAGGGTCGATCTAAAAGGTCGCAGGCGAGGTGACGCCCATTCTCACCTGAAGGCGATACTCATGATGTTTGCCATGTCCATCATGGTTGGCGCTAGTAGCTGAGCTGCCCCCAGCCATTCATCCCTTCGGCGCGATCCACACCTTGAGATTAGGGGTGATTTATTATTGAGGCTTTCTTCCTCTGGTCCCGGACAATGAAGTCAAGGACCCCGGCCTCGTGGTACAAGTCCACAAGGTAACGGGTGTTAAAAGGCATTTCCTCCTTCCAACTCGGATGAACTGATTAGGCCCATTTGGTCAGGATATTTGACCGCCGCCCGAGACTCGGCGTTGTTGTTCTTTTGGCACCACCCAGGGGGCACGTGTGAGGTAGTGGCTAGGTAGTTCTCACGGACGCGAACAACATTACCCCCTAAGTATAAGATCTTGAGTCTAGTTTTTGTATGCCCCTTTTAGAGTAAAAGCCTCCTCCATATATTTCCATTTATCTTTGCCTTGAGCAATATTCATCCTATTATATCATCTGTCCATCTTTTCTTTTGTCGTCCTATACATCTCTCTGTCTGTCTCTGTCTCTGTCCATCTTTTATCTAGCGTTCTAAAAATATGACATTTCCATTTAAGCCTTACAGCGTGTACAAGTGCATCAGCTGTTAGGTTTGTTCTGTTACGAATGTCAATATTACTTGTTTTGTTTTATTCTTCTCAACTTAAAGATGCTTCTTTCAAATGCATGCTGAAAAGTCATTATTTTTCTTTTTGTTTTCTCGCTGAAAACCCACGTTTGACTTGCGTAGGTTATTTGAATCCATAATTATCTTTTTGTGTTGTAGACTGTAGTTTCCTTTCAGAATTTCCTTGTGGGTCCACTACTTAATTTCCAAAAGGTTATGAAAATAAATTCCCAGTTTTTAATATAAATATTTATTTTATTACACAATAAACATAATAATACCGGAATAATAACAACAACGATATAACACTATGGAAATTGGAAACACATATTCAAATACTATATGCAACAGTATTAACGTCGTGTAGGTTTAATTATCTTAAATTATTAGTTGCTGTGTATCTCACAATGGAACACATAATTATGCAAAGGTCACATGCGCCCGCGCCGATATCGTGTCGAAATGCATTTAATTGTGTTCATATAGTGCTTATTGGTTAGAGGATTGGCATTCCCAAAAGTGGTTCTTATCGTCATAAGAAAATTTCTTTAAAAAAATGCTAGTATCGTAGGCGTTATTATCAGTTTAAATTGTGCATCATACCTAGGTAACACTGAAAATGTTTAGAAAATGAAAAACGGCTTAATGTAGAGAGTTGCTAACTTTTATTGTTTTTCGAAGTAATCTCCGTTCTTCTATGGCATTTTCGTACGCTTTCACAGCATCTTCAGGGCTCGTAAAGCGAATACCTCGAATTTTATGTTTAGTTTTGGGTTCGTAGCAATATATCCAATTTTCAAATACAGTTCACTCTCTTATCTTCCTCTATCATGCATCGCACAGCACTGATGTTATCTTCAGTAGTCGCTGTTAAAGGCCGTCCCTCACGCGGATCGTCATTGAGATTGCTTCGTCCACGCTAAAACTCGTTAAACCAATTGTAAATAGTGGCACGAGATGGGGCTTCATTAAGAAATGCTAATCGCAGCCTATCATAGCTTTCTTGTTGAGTAAGCCCACAACGAAAGTCATAAAAAATCATTCACCGAAAATTTTCTCGCGTTAGGTTCATTTTCACGTGTAACAAGAGTTTAAGATTTGCTGCCAATTCACAAAAGCAAATGACAAATGATTGCAATATACTACACTTGGTTACCAAAGAGTTCTAAAATTGAAATTCAACAATGAAACATTAGCAATGTTTCTAACTGGCCAATGAGGGATTTTCTGACAGTTAAGAAAAGTAGTTCCAAATTAGTCAATAGATGGCATTTTCAAGTAAGGGTTTTTGTTTTTTTAATGGGACTTGCCAGTTTATTCTGTGGTCTTTCCTCTTTTCTTTTGGCTCTTGCATTTGATTGTGATTGGACTTTGGGCAACTTTGGGTGCTAAAATCATGGAAAAAACGTTTCATCATCCTTGTATTGTTAAAACATGTAAAAAAATTGGTACGCACCATTTCCCTACCAATGAACATCGAAGAGTACAGTGGCTTCAAGCAGTCCAACAAGTAAAGCCTGGGTTGACCATAGGAAAGCATTCCAGAATATGTTCAGATCAAACGTAACGGCAAGCAAACGTCGTGCACGCGAAGGTCAGTCGAGTTAAGAAGCCAGAACAGTCCAAAGGAAAAGCCAGGGTCGTCGTAATAATAACAAAACAGAGGAGAACAGAAAATTCGCGTAACCACCAAGTTTTTATCTGTGGCAAGCAATAAGATAAAAAGGTAAACCCTTGCGATCAAACGCCATCTCATCGTAGCTTTTAGAATCTTTTTTTTTTTTAATAGCTGTCAGAAAAATCCCTCATTCTAAACATTTTCAGTGTTGCCCACGTATAAATAACGAATAATATATACTATAAAGGTATTTACTTTATATCTTATCATATATCCCAGGTTAAAAATGACTCGATCATTAGTAAATGTGGTTGCGTGATACCTACAACTATGTATCAAAGATAGTATATATACCAAGAATAAAGAAATCTAATTTTTTTCCAACTTATGGCTTTTTGTCTCTGCCTCCTAAATGCGAGTAAACATTCACCGATCCCCGATCACTGAGCCGATTTAGCGTCACTTACCCGAGCTATATCTTTTGAAAACTTACCGACAATTTAACATTCATGCTATACACTTAGTTATAAAAATCTTTTACCTACATAACGTTTGACTTGACTATAAGCGCGTTGATAGTATTGGGGTTTTGATTTAGCATGTTGCTCACTAACTTCCGTAACTAAGTTGTTACTCGTGGACTAAGTGTGGTCTGTTTCTCCAACCCCCGTCTAACCAGCCTTAAAACCCCTGTGAGGTCGAGATGTATTACTATGCTCAGTGGTCGAAAATACTTCTACTATGTTGCGATTCAGGGTAGGTCATCATAGTACTAATTGTAGACACTCACACTGCACTGTATTTCCATTTCTTGTCATCGTAAGGAAATCTGCATTCCTTAAACGTACCCATTCACGACATGTGTCTGCAGAATAGCTGATAAATATTGCCGATAAAAATAAAAATAATACCTGAGGCAAAGACCGAGTAAAGGTTGTAACGGATTGGATTATTAAAATTACTATCAGCGCGTAACCTACAGTTGCATTACTACATCTGGTTGAAAGAATAATTTATACCAGAGCGCTATTATAACAAATAATAATTATCGCAATACAGCGAGGTAATGCTGCCAGCATTAATGGTACACTGCTACAGAGATCAAACTTTGCAAATTTGGTAATTTTCTATTTAAAGAAAAAACTTTTTAACCGGATTAAAGTTATGTATTATTATAAATTTACAATTATTTAACATAATTTCAAATTTTCGCAAAAAAAACAAACGCGAAAATAGAGGACACCGTGAGCATTGCCAAAACCCTCCATCTTTTAGTCGATACCAACTCCGGGGAAATAAATACAGATAATGCAACTTTCTCTACAGCTGTGATACTTTTTGACATCCAACACCTTTTCTCTTCAGTCACCGTGACCACGCACGCTGTAAAGCACGCGAAACGTCATACATAACTTTAATCCGGTTAAAAAGTTTTTTCTTTAAATGAATAAAGGTTATGACAATCAAAGACAATGTTCTATTTATGAATTTATTATTATTATTACTGTGTAGGTAAGTACATATATATCTAACTACTTATAAATTGCGTAGGTCAGACGTTCAGTTTCTTCGATACATATAACGAAGCAATATTATATCGAATAAGTATAGGTTTCGATGAATCATCGCACAATGTCAAGTTATCGAGTTAACAGTTTTCCCCCTAAGGGGTGGCGTGAGACCCGCCCGAGCCTTTGTTTGTAAGCTCTTCAATTATACAAATCTTTACCCCTACTATATATAGCGATTGAACTCACAATCGACAATACGTAAGGAGCTGTTACTATTACAAACAAATTTTTTTTTCTGTTGGTAACAAACGGATACAAGCTATTCTTTTTAACATCATTTTTGAACTAAAATCATAGCAATCGGCTATGGGAATGCTAAAGCCAAAAAATAAATTTAATACATTTTTGCTATGCACATGAGTAAAATAAAAATATTATATTAACAAATAAACTCAATAAATATGGTGCAACGGACGGCTACTAAGCGATCAGTCGAACCTAATTAAAAATAAAAATTTGAATATTGTCTCGTTATCTTTCCTTTAACTTACATTTTCAAAATACGTAACTATTACATTTTAATCCCCAAATTTATTGCCTTTTGCTTAACGGAGATGGCGAGACAAAAATTCTTATGCAAATAAGGTGAATAATTTTCCTAAGTATCAATAAAACATACGCGAAATCTAATCAAATATAATTCTCGATTTGTAAGGTCTATTTTGTCTATTAAACTAAGGAGAAATATAGCTCAATCGAGTAACCATAGTAGGAGACACATCGTGAAATATAATAAGCATACTGTTGCATTCTTAAAGCGCGACTGACAGCCGACAGCGACGTCCGTAGGTTTATTACGAAGTAAAGTAGCGAATCGTACGATCGACTAGATATAGAAACGGGAAATATGCGATTAACAATTTGTTTACTAGTATTAAGATTTTTTGAGTTTTTTTTCTGTTAATTAACTATGCACCTTGTACTTTACCCTCTGTAGGTGTTTCTTTTTTTATTGTTCCATATTAGGTTTGCCTGGAAGAAATCGCTTGTTAGCGATAAGGCCACCGTGCCTAATAACTGTATGTAACCTGCTGTTTTTTGTTTTTTTATATGTATGATTTTGTATATTATGATAACGAAGTGTAAATAAATAAATTAATAGTTATTATAAACATGCATACAAATATGAAATTAAAAACGAATTAATTTGGTGGTTATCTAAACGGAAGGCTTCTGCACTTCGCTATACGTTAACGCCATAGTAAGGTACCGGTGACCTCAACATTTCCTCTATCATAGCGCCAGTGGGGGTCAGGGGGTCGCCGGTGACCTCAAGTTAAAGACATATTCAAACCGTTTTTCTCCCGCCGTCTGCCATACCCACTGTTGATTTTAAAGTACTCATGGTGACCGGCACGGGGCGTCGTTGAACAATACTTCGCATTGGGACAAATGTACCTAGATAGGACATTGAAAAAATCGAAATATTTTAAAAAAGAAATACTTCGTTCCAAAAATGTTAGATATTTAACTCAATTCAGTCTTTATTTTTAAACAAAAATTAGCAGAAAGTAGGGTGTGGTGTACCAATATTACTGAAAAATAAAATTTATCTTTAGAAAAACTAGGAAATTGCAAAGTGTAAAAAGTTCGGAAAATCCACAAGTGCACGCCTTACAACAACCCAACCCTTAGAAATATTAATTTTAGCCTTAATTTTGTCAAATAATACAGTAAAAGTTGATGAGAAAACATGTCCAAAAGAAAAACAATAACAAAACATGCATACAGGGTTCACAATTATGTCAACCTAAGCCCAAACCGTTTTATGGTATTTTACGATGATTACGGATTTTTTAAACCGCCATTTTACGGTTCTCTGCAATCCGCCGAAGAATAGGCACCTAGGTCACTCATATCTAAAAAGACCCCTCGGATTTATTAGTCCATATGTTGGCTTCCGATCTGTTTGCCTTTTTACTCTACCACAGTAAATTTGTCGAAAGCAAAAGCACTTCCCTCTTATCCTTCCATTTTAACACCGTTACTCCTCTTCATTCTCCACAGCATTATTTTACCTTTCTACAGTTGAATTTAGAAAGCTAACCCTCTTGTTTTTTCGCAAAGTGCCGATTAAATGGGTTTGTTTCTCCAATAACCAGTTCAGCTTGTTACCAGTAGTTGCAGTAGTTGTATAACCTAACGTTTTTTATTTTCGGTATTAGTTCTGTTGCTATCTGATTCTGAGTGGAATATTGTTTCTCAAAGGTTTGTTGTAAAATAAAATGCAACGCGTTTTTGTAATAATTCCCATGAAGCAGGTTCGTACATTATTAACAACCTAAGTTAAGGGTTGGATTTTTGCGAAAACAAATTTAGTAGGAAACTATAAGAGCGCAGAGGTCGTCGCAAGCGCGGGCGCACAAACACTGTCGTATGAAAGCGGGTGGCCGGCGGGGTGGGCGGCACGGCGCATGGTAATGAAAAGTCTTTTCTGTATTTGTGCGCCATGGGGTGCACCGGTGACTCGTTATATATTTGGCTGTAACTCTGAACCCATGGGCAGAATTTAATAAAACTAATTTTCTATACAATTTTATCATAATAAACAAATTAACAAAATTTTTGGCGTTTAACGTGCTATCAAAGAGTGGCTGACAGGCGACAATAGCGACATTACGAATATAAAGCTCCAATGGAATAGAATTATGCATTCTGCATCCCTCTGCATTTGCAGCATTTTTATATAAACTGAAGAGCGTACCATAAGGATGTTATTGCCATCACAATGAGGGGGGTGAGTGAGTCATGCGACTAGCTACTAGCAGTTCTATTTTGTAACGTAATAAGTCTGCCACCACCAGATTACCACCTTTTATACACCATTCCATATTGTCTGTTGACGTCTAACCCCTATTGTCATTTGCTAATACGCTGTCTGGGGTTACCGTTGATTGACACTAATCACTACTTATTTTCCTTAGTAAATAATGGTTAAAATTGTCTATGCTGTACGGGTAGTATTTACAAAATAATATTATCAATAAATCTGCGAACGCAATAAACACATTTTGAAAGGTTAAAATTTAAGAAATGTAATAAGTATTTATATTTACTCATTTAATTGAATAATAATCGAGATAATGTAGGAAAATTTCAGAAATATAGTTCTAAAGTGTTTGAATGTTCATTGCTTTCAAAAAGTTTTAAGCCTTCTAGAAAATGGGTTACAAAAAGTTACTGTATGTAAATGATAATTAAATGTATAATTTACGAGTGACCTGAATTAATTTAATGCCCGGGTAAGATATTATACTCAATGATAATAATGTATCCGAACAAAAACTACCTGTTTTTAGTCGAATAAAAATGTAAAAGAGACTCCCAATATTCATAGATCATCAATCTTATTGCACTGTTTTAACTAAGTACTCATCCGTCTCTCTTTATGACAGCATAAGAACCATTTGATAGAAAAAGACAAAATAATGCTTAAGTAAAAAGACATAAATTAGATTAAGTTACTATGTACCTAAACAAACATTTAAAAGTTATTGAAGTAAGTCACTCAAAATTAAACGGTTGCACCAAATTATTACCTACATTATAAATGATTCTGAATAAAAAAACCATCAGTTAAAACCCACCAGCTCATATATTTTTTTAGCGTAGTAAGTGCAAAAAACAAAAGCTAACAAATCACAAAACGCTATTATCAGGAACGAGAGCGAGATATAAGCGGCCGCCGCGCGAGGGCATCGCAAATTTACACTGCACTTCACTCCTCTACTTACTATTTCATACACAAACCACCAACACACAACTACACGAGTACCACGCAAATATCGCTTTTATGTCCATTAGTGTAAAGCACACAACTCCATAACCAAATAATGTTGATACAGCAAAGCTATCTTCGTATTTTACCATACGACCAAATGACATTTGCAGCTTCTAATCGCATTCAAATATTCTATCCTTTACAACATAAAGGCGAAAACTGTGGAAAATTCTCGTATCGTTATTATTTCATCTTCGTTTTCAATAGCACTCTTGCAAGTTGATTTAATCACAAAGGATTATAATCTGTATTTGTTTAAAATAACAATTGAATTCGGGTCAAAGTACTGTCTGTAATGCTTGGTGCCGAAGTGCTGAACACTTTGGCACCTATAAGTGTTGATTTGTGAAATATGAAGAAGGGTTTTGAAATGAAATGGTTTATAAATATTTATTTCCAACACAAATATAAATTATCTACATTATTCTTAACCTACATAGTGATAATAATAATTATTAAAAATTTATAGAAGATAAAAGATTAAAATAAATTTAAAATGTCTGGTCCTCCATGCCTTTAATGCTGGCAGCATTTCCTCGCTGTATTACGAAACTTGTTCGTTGAACGAGGAAAGGACCAGCCTCTGGGGTCACCGGTACTATCCACTAGATTGTTTATTATATTTTATCTATGCTGATTTGTGTTTTAAATCAACGTCCCTTGTGAAAGGAATAGGCTAGACACATTTTCACGTCTGTTTTATTCTTAAACTTAGTAGCCTGGACACACGACGTAATGTGATTTAAAAAGACGTATTATTTAAATTCAATTGATCTTTTCTCTTATAACTAAAGCATACTTCCGTCTTTTTCTGTCAAATGTTGCTTACACTGTCATAAATAGAGACGCATGAGTACTTAGAACGATGCAATTATCTATGAATTTTACGAATCTCTTTTACATTTGTATTCGCTAAAATTATTGAACAAAGGCAGTTATTGTTCAGATAGGTTATAAAAATTGATCATAATATCTTATACGGGCATTAAATTAAGTCAGGTCACTTGTAAACTAATAGTTTTCTAGAAGGTTTAAAACTGTTTGAAAGCAAGAAACATTCAAACACACTATACAAAAACAAAATGCAACTTCTTAGTAATTGCGAAACTTAATTAGAAAAATCTAAGAAATACGACACAATCCCGAACTGAATGGCTTCATTTCGATGCTTTCAATGCGTGCTCAGCTAAGAAAGGCTGACCAGAGAGTCGATTCAGGATTGAATCTATTCGCTCGAATCTATTCAAGTGAATAGTTCATTATAAAGATAGTTTTTAAGACTTAGACGTTCTTGCTTTTATCACGTTTAGGTATTTTGAGTTGGGTGATAAGCATAAAGCTTTAATAGAAGTTTGAGGCTACCTACTTAGACCTATAGGAAACTATCCTTAACAATGTAAACCAATTATTATAATATTATTGTAATAAATGTCGACGCTTCAGTGAAGGGACAAGTTGTGAACAAATTATGCTCCACTATCATATACTTTTGTGTTTTGTTCTATAAATAAATAATTGAAACCACGTGTTTGTGTTAATTAAAACTTATTGGTTTTAATATCGTAAACAGTTTTTATCTGCCTACTTCCTAAGCTACGGATTATCATGCGGTTTTACAATAAGTTCATTAGAAAATCCTGCAAAAATGTTATCAGATTTTTATTTTAAGAAAAATATACACTTACTTAAATACTATAGGTTTCGCGAGAGTTTGCCAGCTTAAAGGCTCTTTTTTGAGTTTTGTCTTGGTTTAAAACCTCGTTAGGTTGATTAAGATTTTTACGTATGAATTTATTATAATTATTACGCATAACTTATATGTAATCTTATTAAGGGAAAACTTGCATAATAGTTCGTTTGTAGGAAACCTTAGAAAACCTTAAAAGTTGGACGGTGTAACGAAGTAACTTTCGCTTTCCAATAGAAGCTAAATGAACATTGTAAACAAGAGTGTAAAACTACTAATTGCTGCGACAAATATTCTTGTAACTGAATTCTTTAACATTGTTAATATTATTTTCTTCTTCGTTTATAAAAATTATATATGCTCGTCTACTTATTACAGGAGGAAAACAAAAAAAACACAATAAATATTCGAAATTTAACAATACAAAGCTGTTTGTCAAGGTTAGCGCTTGCCCAGCCCATGGACTTGATACCATGGCTCTACAACAAATAATAAAAATATTATCTAGAAATCTTTAAACTTTAGGGTTGGTATATTGAATTTTAAGAACTGTTTGCAGACACAAAATAAAAAGTCAAATCGTTTATTTCAATTAGACCACTAAATGGCACTTTTGAACGTCAAAAAAAATATATATAAAGATGATATTCCCCCCAGTAGTTTCGTGTGGAGAAGAATGGGCAAGAAACTCCACACTTACTCTTTTAAAATAGGTTTACAATATTTTGTTACATTGTTAAATAATTAAATGTGAAGACAATGTACTCTTAGAATAAACTACTATACTAAAAAGTTAGTATAATGTTCCTCACAATTTACAAATATCGAACCTTAGAATATTAACATTAAAGAGTAATAAATATTAAAAAACACAACAAAACAGTGTTGAGATACAAAAAAAATAATTACATTTGTAGCATTATATAAATTAAAAAAAAATAATAATAACAAAAATTAACATATATTTTTTTAGCAAAAATCAGCAACCAATTATTTGTCCAGGCTATAGAGCCAATCATAGGATTGTCCTATGGAGCAGGACCAGCATGTTTCCAAGCATTCTTATCTTGAATATAATCATCCAATTTGTAATATTTTTACAAAGTGTACTTTTAATAAAACATTTAAATTTTCGTTCATTTAGTTTTAAAATGTCACAAGGTATTTTATTGTAAATTTCACACAGTACCCCATAAATGAATTTTGAACTTTAGCTAATCTGAAAGATGGTTGAGCTATTTTATCTTTATTTCTAGTATAAAATTATGTCTTTCATTTATTTTACTAAAAAGATGTAGATTCTTTCTTACATACATAATATTTTCATAAATGAATTGGAAGGTACTGTCATAATATTAATCTTTTTAAATATTTGAGAATTCGCAGACGTAGATTATAAATGGTCTGACCGTCTCTTTTGCAAAATAAAAATGGATTCTATGTCAGAGCACCCAAGTAAAATGCCGTAAGACATTGCTGTGAAAGTAGCTTAAATAGACCAAACGCGCAGTTTCTACATTGGTTAAATATCTTATCTTTCTAACCGCAAACGGTGAGCTCAGCCGCCCCGAAGAGATGTAAGAGGTCCCCATGAACTTTCGTCTAGGTGATGCTAGGAAAACCGTTTGATTAATAAATTCCAGTTTTCCTTCTTCAACATTATGTCACATTCCTTACTTTTAACATTTGGCAACTAAATCTAATAAATTTTTTATCATTCATAAATTTTTAGTAAACCAATTTTGCGAAGAATAGATATTCACGTCACGATTTGTACCTCGATCTACTTTAAAAATCAATATTTCATCTGCAAAACACCTCTTGGTTTATTGGTAAAATTTTATAGGTCTGATTACTGGGCTATTTGTCGATTACTACGATGTTTAAACATTTAAATAAAGAAATTTTCGGGTGCTCATGTTTACATAATTACTTACGTAATTGTATTATTACATTCTGACCTCCTGCGACCACTTATATTCTTCTATTATATCTCATTCATGTCACATCATTCTTACCCGATACTTTACTTAGTACTTGATACTAAAATGATTCAGGACAAAAAATAACTAAATCTTTATCAATTTTAGTTGAAAGTTGCTTCAACCCTACAAGTCCAGATTTCGATTTAAGATACGAAAGAGGTAGACTTGTACAGATAATGACAAGATAAACATAGGCTTAGCCGTCCTTGACAGACAAACATGACGAATATATCTCTATTCAGGGAAATTGATTTAGTTGTAGCTGGGTGTGACTTTAGCAATACACTATCGGATTATGGGATAAGATCGGATTGTTTGAGCCGATGTTGTAACTTGACTGCGTGATTTACATCACTAGCTTTCTGTATTGAACTTTAGTTCACGGCTGTATTTTTTATAGATATGGGAGTGGAGTGGGCTATTTTTACGTTGACTAAACAATCTCAGATATCAACTTATATTACTAAAAAAATTGAGATAACTCTATTCTTTGTTGTTGTTGTCAAAATCCGTCGAGTGCAATGTGAATAGTGTTATTATTAAGAATCCTAGGTAGCTGTTTTTTTTTTATGGCTCTGGCACGATTTGTGCATTAGCCAGCGCCAAGTATAGGATTTTTTATAATTCGTGCTTGTCTTCAGAAATTCGACCATGTCCTCCATGTACGGTTTAAGGCACTCGCCCGGTACCGCACAACCCTCCCAAAGGCCGAGAACAAATTTTAAATTAAATTAAAACTTGCCCTCGAACCGGGAATCGAACCCGGTACCCCTCACCTAGCTGCTTAATAAGACCGCTAGGCTAGGCTGTTTACGTAATATGAAACAATATTACCTCGATAAAACTCTTTTGTGTTTTATTTTTCTTTTTTAAAATTCGAATAGATTTGGATTTTGTCCAATCAGAGACGACTCGTTTTATCATCCCATTTCACCAATCACAATCAAACGAAACGTCACCGTTTTGCCGTTCATTTACAACAATCATACATTTTTACTTTGAAATAAAACATTCTCGTTTTATAAAAAAAAATAAAGCAAATGTTTTTCATAAGTCACCCGGGCGGATCGCAATAATTGTTGTTACAATTGACCATAAATAACAATCAAGGGACATCTGTCTGCATGTATTATGGTAGGATTTACATACTTTTATGTTAATATGTTTCACGTTTAGGAAATTTAATTTACTTTGTAACAACTCTTTAAAAGCGAATTTGTTACTGCGGACCAACCAAGTTTGAGTTATTAGTGCTTAGTAATTTCCTACGTTGTGTATTAATATAAACTTATTTGAAAAAAAATATTAAAGTCTACGCTGTAGTAAGTTTTTCAAAGAGTTCCTTGTATAAAGTAGACAGTTATTTTGGGAACGGAACAACTTTAGATTTCACTGTATTATATTTATAACTTAATATACTTAAGTTTTATATAATTCTTTATAAAGCAGTGTTGGCTTAGTGGCTTAATCGAGTAACCCTCATCCCGGAAGTCGTGCGTTCGACGCTGTGCTGTGTATCAATGGATTTTTTTTCTTTATATGTCTACGACTTGCTCCCACGGTGAAAGCAAATATCGTGAGACAAGTCTCAAATCAATAAATCAATGACATGTGTCAGACAGACGGCTGACACCTGTTTGCCTATAAAATAATAATGAGTGAAGAAACAATTAATGCAAACTAAGGCCAACCCTTTTGGGGTTGCAGCGCAACTGTATTATTATATCATTAGTCTAATAAGCGGTAATAGCGAGTTAATTTTTTATTAGTCGTTATCCTTTGCAAACATGATTTAAAAAGTCAACAATAATCAAGGTATAGACAGTTTTATTATGGATTGTGAAAAAGCAACTCCAAGCGTGGTTTATGAGGAGTTTGCTTTACCCTACACCTTAGGCTATTGAACTCGCGAAAAATATTAATACTTATTCTCTGCTACACTATACATACAACAAACATTGTCATTTGTTTGAGTACTTAATATATTATAAATAGTATTAAAAATATACAAGGAAATACAAGGGATGAAAACAAGTCCTTAGACAAAACTAATACTTGTTATCTACTTAGCAGGGTAGTAGACGGAAAAACAAATGACATTCAGGTTTCAGATCATTCGAGATTTTGTTCAGAAATTAATTTGAGGATAAATTATATGAGTTATTAAGTTCTATACACACGTTATAATGACTAATTTAAAAAAAACATTTTATTTTATTCAATAACAAGTTACATTTTTAGCAGATATTGGAGCCCCTGAATTAAGTCTAGGGAGACCTGTACATCAGGGTACTCCGCTCTTCCAATGGTATAACGAAATAGTAACTTAATCATAATTGAAACCAAAATACTATATAAAAAGAAAAACAGAAATCTAATTACTAAACTAAGGATACAGGTTTAGATTTGTACGCACCAGAATGATAATCTTAGGGAAGGGATTGATGGGATGGGAGGTGGAGGGTGGTAGTGTAAAACACTGTAAAGTGCAGTGTGGAAATTAAGAAAGGTTAAATTTTACTTGAACTAGCAATTCAGTTTCGAAAATATGTTTGTATGCCGTTAAAAAAATGTGGTAGGCTATTCTTTTTTAAATAATTATGTTAGAGAAGTTATTAAATGCACTATTTTACGACGTCCTTGTTTCAAGTTATTAACGACTTGTCATACTCTAACCGCTCATAGGATTTCTAATTAAACGTCAAATGTTTCATAATATATAGGTCCGCCATATGAATTGGCGTTTTGTATGGGAGGAACGAGAAGTAGTTTTTTTTTAAATAGAATAAATTTAATTTATCATAGTATGTATCATTGCTATCAATGCACTTTTGCCATCTTATAGATAGATTGATCCCTTAACTAAAAAAAACATTCGGGCGGGAATCAATAACACCTTTGGGAACGGCTTCGACTGCCCTATCAGTGTTGAATTTTTTACCTTGCAAGAAATTATGCAAATTTCGAAAAAGATGGTAGTCTGTTGGAGCAAGGTCCGGGTAGTACGGTTGATCTCATATGGTTATTTGTTTTTAATGATAATCTCATATAACATCAATGTCTTTTTTAAAAAAACATATATAGTGTCAAAGTCAATATATTAATGAATTTATTTTTTGGTGTCATACTGTAACGTCCAAATTTTTGCTTAATGCCTAATGAAAAATGCCGCTTGTTCCGTAGCCACAGAGGGTGAGTGAGGTCGATTCGCGTCAAATAAATATTTGAAGTGCACACAGGAGGTGCGGAGTGTGGACGATGGTTGGAAATAAATTGTGTATTGAGGGACACTGGAAGTATCGATTGGGTATACGGGAAGAAATTGAGTCTTGTTTGTATTTTACGAAGGCGTATCACAGATTTCAGATAAATATTTAGATAGAGTAATTAACTCCTCAATTATTATAAGGTCGAGAGAATATCACACCACAATTATTTTTTGTCTTATTTATTTTATAAGCCATACAACTAATGATTTAGGCGGCTTAAAAATATAAAAACGTTGATTAAGGTTTAAGTATTAATCTAACAAATTACTAGTTAACGAGCATTTTTATAGTATTCAGATCTAAGGTTTAATGAGTCTATAATATAACTTATAAATCTATCACTAAATTCGGCAGTGAACCCTGAACTTAAGTTTGATGAAGAAAGAAGAGAAAGTCGCCAGTAGAACATCGAGTTTCCTTTATAATCCAACCGAGCTCCGTTTTCGTTGATTTTACACTCAAAAACTAAATGTAGGAGGTCCTCTTCTCTCTCAGATCGTGTACAATTTGGATGCACCACAATGTTTTTCATCGATTTTTGTTTTGGAAAATTTAGCCTGCAATTTGATATAATATGGTCTTATTCATAAACGTATTTTTTTTAATATAAATATTCCAATAACCCCCTTTTTGGTATATACACATATTTTGTACAAATATATATACTTATACATATACACATAAAAATAAAATTTCTTTTCCATACATGTAAACATATACATTACTATTTTTTTATTATTCATTCGTGTCACATATTCATCCTCCTTACCACTCCTCCTATCCTTCTAAACACTTTGCAATAGTTGACGTAACAAAACATACTTTAACTAATCTCACCCTGAGTAATATAAATATTTAACAGATATATAACTAAGCTAACAGATATATAATTAGAAAAAGTGTCCTTAATTATTGTTTTGTTAAAATTATTTCCAGTTTGATTTCAGCTTCTAGATTTTATTATCAGCCACAAGTTATATTCGATTCAAGTAACTAATAAAAATCAAAGCCTACAGAAGATACGTTTATAACTATAATGTTTTAAGTATAGTGTCATACCATGAACTGCGAAGCGCACCAATACATCGATCCTAACCCAACTCGACTCGCATACGGACTCGCCTGTCTACCATATGCCTACGGCGAATTGTATCTTATGTCAGTTATACAATGTGCAGAGGCGATGAGAACTTGGAGAAACTGTGGATGTTAACACATAGGGCAAAATCACGTGGCCGTTCAGCAACCAATCTCCTTTATGGTTTATATCAGTTTCCACGGACAGAAACCGGTGGAAACAGATTGTCCGCTCCAGATGTTTCCTTTCTGACCATGACGTTAAGACATGAGATACCGGCTGAAGAAAGATAATGTTATAACCCATTTAAAAAAAAGCATGTATATAGATAATGTCATCCTTTATACCTTAAAGGATTATATATATGTATATATATATATATATATAGTTATTTAAATACTTTTCCGCTAACTGACAATGGCGCACCTCTGTGAATACCTGCCAATTGGCTATATAATCGTAAATTTGAATTGAATTGAATTGCCTCTGATTGTTCGGACAATGAGATATAGTTGCGAATCTTGATTTGAGTTAATCCTGTTACTTATTCAACTAAAGGCTTTGTTATGGTGAGACACAATTCCCGGGTATCAGTCCCGTGTTACTGGTCAACCATTATGGAAATAAGACCTCCATATTAGGGTAAAATTAAGTGTCGAGTAGTTGGTCTAAAAGGCTAAAGTTTTGAGAAACTTAGACGTCAGCATTTAAAAGTTAGTCCGGAGTCCATCACAACCGGAATTCATAAGCTCATACATCCTTTGATAATTTATATTAGCGAAAATTTATTGACAGGCAGTGATAATTTCAAATAATATAAATGTATTAAAGAAACGTTATTAATATATATAGTCTTGATTATCTAGTATAAGGGCCTGGGATAGTGTAAATACTTCTAATTAATGTGCGATATTTGTTTTAAATAAGTGTTGTTGATGATTGTTTTAAAAATAGAAATTGCTAACAGGATCTAAAAGTGAATAAGAAAAAAATAATATAGATATATATATATATATATTAATAATATTTCGCTTTTACGAGTTTAGATTACAACTTATCGATAATGCCATTGTGGTTTAAGATGAATATTGGGATATCAGCCCTGCGATTCTGTAACTCTATTTAACTATTGTTTTTCAGAATGCCAAATCATAAAAATCACTACTGATTTGAACTCACAGAGCGACCGAAGATGCGAAAACCGCTGTGTGAGTTCGAAAAGTGAGTTATAGAATCGCAAGGCAGAACAGACGGGTACCTACCTCTTAGAGTAAGGGTAATTTTAAAATTTTACAAGTCGAAATTGTCAAGTAAAAAGTTTTTTTGGTAGTTCCCAATCGAATTACCATTGTATTTAAAAAATAAAGTACTTAAATTGATAAAATAATTGAATAAGTATTAATGCAAATAAAGATTAAAATCTTACCAATATTTTCTTTGTAAACAAAATGTTACTTTTCAATTTGTTTATAGAGACAAAACAATATTAAGTTAAAGCATTGGTTACAACTTGTTGCACCACACCCTGGCACCTCGAAGCGGATGCCCTGAGCGAAGTTTATTGGAGGAGGGCCGAAGCCAGGCACAATGGTAATGACCCTGCGCTCCGAGCAATCAAGGCGTGGAAAATTTCCAAAGAAAACGAAGCAATAAGACAGTGGGCGGAGGATCTGGCTAGTGCGACCGCTGGGTTCTACATCATCAACGTGTTCGGACCACATCTCAACAAATGGGTGAGGAGGCGGTGGGGCTGCCTCAGCTACCGACTCGTGCAGATACTGTCCGGACATGGCTGTTTCGGCAGCTATTTACACAAGGTAGTCGGGCGTGAGGAGGCACCAACCTGCCACCATTGCGACGCTGGCGTTGTTGATGACTCGCTCCACACCTTAAAGGATTGCCTAGCATGGGAGGTAGAAAGGAGGCCTCTATTGGGCGTGCAACAGGGCGAGGACGCTACTCTTGATAACATTGTGAGAGTAGCCGTTACAAGCTCGGACAGTGACGGCATGTGGGAAATCTTTCAGAGATTCTGTGAAGCCGTCATGCACCATAAGGAAGAGGCGGAGAGGGCCAAGGAGGATGATCCTGCAGCCGACCCGCGTCGCCGTAGGAGACCACAGCGTCGCCGTTGCACCGTGAAACCCTGTGTGTAATCCTGGGCACGCAGTTGCTCCAGCAGGGGAACAGGGGTCCATGCGTCCAAAATAATAAGAAGGGATGCGTCAGCATCCCTGCAAGCATTGTACCCGGCCTCCCCCAGCTTTATAAAACAGGCCGAATTGGCCGATATGAAAGGCCCTTGCTGTGCCACGGTCCATTCCACATCATTCGTGGCCGTAGAGGACCGTGATATTAACGGCTGATCGCGTGGCTGGATGCGGACAAGGCTACGCTGTTACCGTGTCCTGCTTCAGGCGATTGCTGGTGGCGCCGTGGGGTTTTTAGTGGGTATGCACAACAGTGAGTCCCACATAACCTTCCCCACCAGGTCAACCGTGCCACGGGAGGCTATGCGTAACGCATTTCCCCACGACTTACGCAAAAATAAAACCATCATACTCTTGTACATAAGATATAACCATCTAATATTCTATCCTATATAAATAATCAAATTAATTCCAAAACGCAAAATTGAGATACGCAAACATCGATCATGCAAATGAAACCCTCAATCGTGGAGTGGGTGACTATATTTTGACAGCTGGTATTATCAATGGCCGAGGTTAGCGGGAAAGTGCCACAGATAATATTTTTGTAATGTTGGAGCGAGGCAATTTCCCGTACGGCTAATGATTGTCTAGATTAGGTTCACTGCATAACTGCCTTCATTTGTTTATTGCATTATATATTTTTGTCTGTATATTAATTAAAATAAATAAAATAGCGATACGGAGGTTTAATGTTGTTGAAAACCTTTAGTAATTTAACCCACTTCATATTTCGAATATGAATGAAATCTGGTGCAATCCATAATAGTTGTCCATAGACAAGAAAAGAGTATATTACCAAAGGTTAATTTCTTATAGATTGGCAAGGGAAATAATAGTAGTATAGTGATACCTCATTAAATATGTTAAAAAATGGCGTGGGGACGATTTAATTATTTAAACAAAACATACAGAAATAAAAGCGAAAATTCGTACCCGAAAATAAGACTTGGCTTAAAAGTCTCCTTTAACCGACCATACAAATCATCTAAAACCAGGGTACCCAGCGTGAGTCAAATAATTTGAAACAATTAGTTGTTCTGCAGCGGTCATCACGCAATAGTGGTCACGAATAGTCATCAAATTACAGAGATATAAAACTGTGTAGTTGTTGCGAATTTTAATTCAAACCATTTGTGGCGAAACACAATCACTACCATGTGCCATCAGCAACTCCTTTATACTATGACGCACAATTACTTGCGTTTCCACAATATTACTGATTTAGATTTAGATTTAAATGTATATTTTTATCAATAGTTACAAGAGAATTATCTCTAAAACCGCCAAAAAACCACATCTTTTATACTGTCATAAGTATTATATCAAGTGGCAAATTCAGAATTCCCGATTAAATAGATTAAGTATGATTAGTAAAGAAACACAAAAAATGTACCCCCTTGACATGTAGGCAAATTTATTCACATACTTACAAGACTCGATATTTTTGAGTATCATTTTTTTTTTAGCGATTCAAAGGGGGAACGCTGCCAGTATCTTCGGAACCTTGCCTAAAGGGACTCCTTTTAATAATATATTTTAGTTTATGTTAAGGTTAGTTATTTATTTCAATGTATATTTTTTTTTAAATTATGATGACATAGCGGTTTAAATTATCTACAACTGCATATATATAGGAACATCTAATGTATAGGATATCTGCTAAAACCATTTGTAAGAAAAACTTCGTTTTAGTCGTAGTAACTTATTTGACAGCTAATAATTACTAATTATCACAATTATGTCGATTCTATATTTAATATCGAATTGTATGGTAGAGAGGTTGTTAGGGTTGTTAGGGTCGATCGCCAACCTGCTGATCTGACTAAATTAAGACAAGGATCTCAACATCTTTAATGCCCGGAGACAAGCGGAGGTTAGAGTAATGTGGAGGCAGCAAAACGGTGTATCGGTTAGGGCTTTTAAAAATAAACACAATTGTCAGTAAGATAACACAACATCTAAATATGTTTCAACTCATATCAATAAAAATGATTCGATAATGACAAAGATAGCCGAGTACAATCATAATTCCATTCCCGTATTTCTATAAACCTAATAAATATTTCGCGAAATATAAAGCAAAATACAAAAAGGAATGAATTGCGTTGAACTTATTTTTTTCCTATAATATTAGATACTTTTCGTTTTCATAGCCCGTTGGGCGTGTAACATCAAAAGCGCGAGTAATCGCGCGAAAGCAATTGAAATAATATTTTCGTCTCATTCCCATCGCCAATGATCCGTGGACCTAAGAATATTAAGCTATAAATATAACTTCAAAGTTGTTTGAGCTGGAGTTTTTTTATTCGTTCCCGCAAATTTCGTATATCAACTGATATTCCATTTTTAAATATTTTTTTTAAATTTTTAGTTACAGATACCATGTAGGTTGTTTAAATTTTTTTTAAGATTAGTTTCGTATATGGTTGTAAACGGTATGGTGGTATAGAGAATAAATACTTGTAGTTATTCGTTCCCGGAAACTTCATATATCAACCAATATTCGATTTTTAAATTTACATGTTCTGTTTTTTACTACTTTACAAAGTGTATCTCCAGTTTCAGATGTCTAGGGAGTTTAGATTTTTTAGATCGTTTTTTTTATATGGTGGTAGTTTAAAAGTCTAATTTCTTCCATAAAACAATATAAGCTCTCCAAAGAAAATTAAAAACAATTACTATCTAAATCGTGGGCAGTAAACAAATATTCAATAGATTTTGAGATAATGCAGTAAGACAATCCGCACGTATATAAAAGACGGATGGACGCTGATCAGGTTTCCGTAATGCGTTTGACCAGTGGACTCAGTAGATAATGCATTAATCTTTTCCGCCATTTATAACGCCACATTGTCTGTATTATTCAACGAACTTGGCGCGTAGATTTAAAAAAAGAATCTTTGTTTTATTTAACGCGCCAATTTTGGTTCGAAATTTAAAATTGGTTGGACAGATCACCGAGGTTTTTATTTCGTAATTCAATTGTTTTTAGTTGTAGAACTAAAGAAAGATTTATGTAATAAAACATGAGAAAGAAGTTAGTTAATTACACCTATTAGGTACGAATAAGTCTAGCTAAGTTTAGCTCAAGCTTAATTTTTGGCCAAACTACGAAAAGTTTCTGTTTTGATTAGTCCAAGCCAACAAGGTGCGTGTAAAGCCTAGTAGTTGAGTTTGTAATCTCATTAGCGGGGACGTCGATCGTGTGTCTACTACTTAACAATTATTAACTTAAAGCAGCTTACCGACGTCGTCTACGCTAAACTTGTGTTGACATTAATCGATTGCTTAGATTCAACGGTATAGTAATAGAATTAAGGGCTGAGCAATTACTTGTTTAAATAAATATTAAATAACCAGCGTAAATATGATAAAATATTTTATTAAATTGTAGGTTCATAAGTGGCGTGCGTTTGGAAATATTATTTGCGACCTTGTCAACAATAGTCGTTATATTACAGTCAATTTAAATAAAATCATTTATTTTACAACTAAAAACTCATCAGGAATTTATTTTTAATCACGTCATCGTCCACGATTATTATACCGATTATGAAAACTAAAGAGGCGTACAAATAATGATCGGATTCCAAAATAAATCTCATGTCATACTTTTTACTTACTCTCAGTACTATTCATATTATAGATGAATTAAGTATAATACTAAGATTGTTAATTCTAAGTGCGGATATTATAATGAAAATAGTACAAATATGCTAAATTAAATAATATATACGTACTAGGTATGAATAGCGCAAAGAAGGCGTTCACAGATTAGTATAATATTCAACAGTATGACGTGGACGTGACCTTTGACCCGTATCATTATCTATGTAACAAAATGGTTTCCTTTGATAATCGTGCTGTAATAATTTTTCTCTTATATTATATTAAAAGTCCCTTAATAAAAATTTACGTCTATATAATATATTTAGGACTTATTATAGAGATAATTAAATTGTAAGCTATCACTATTAAGTCTTTTAAGCGCCGATGAACTATGTCCTAGTCTTCGTTAGTCATTCATGGTAGCGGAGTGACGCGCTAACTTCGGGAGCATGTTTGGAAGTTTTTTTTGCGAAAAATGGCAGAATGCCACGAGTTTTCATATGCCTTTGTAAACAGCTAAGACTATTTTTTACACCGAATTTATATTACAAGGAAATTATTGTTTGTTTTGAAATACACTATGAGTTTATGTTCTTATTAATTAAAAAAAAATGAAAATGTGGCTAGTTTATTTGCATATTGTTACAGTGATTTTTGAAAAATAATATATGACTACAGAGTAGAATCCAAGGACTATTTATGACGAATATATAGATGATTCCGTAGTTTATTATTATCAACGGCTAAACTTTTGAATTGTTTCGTAAACATAAATATTTCAAATACCATTTATAATATTCACGAAAACTGCCACACCATTTGTTCCCAAACTTAATAAACACGAAATTATAAACAGGTCCAAAGAATATTTAAAACAGATTCACCAAACTCGATAACTCAAAGGTCCCCCAAGGTTCCGAAACTTGGAAAGTATTTACGAATATCGTTAGAGTTTGCTCGGACGAGGATGTTTATAACGTGGTTACGCCAACAAGCGTAGCGAGTACCATGAACCTGTATGACACATACAATAGTATAGTAGCTATTAATATGTGTATTTATATTTATTAACAAACTACACGCGACTGATTAGTACAAGACGACCAAAAATAAAACTCAAATAAAAATAATTTAGTCATATTATGGACATATATTTATGGATGTCAATAATAAAAAAAAATAGGAAATAGGAGATTTGACACTCCCCCGCTCGACCTGATCGAGTGCCTGTTAGACTAGTATGTCCCCAACATAGTAGTCTGTCCTATAGATAAAAAAAAACATTTACTATCAGTCCCCAAATGAAGGGCATAGAGCGCCTGAGAAGAACTGGCAAGCAACTCCACACTATTATTTTTGATCTCTAAGTTTTTTGTTTATAAATTTTAGGGAAATGTAACCATTATTTTTGTCTTTATACTGGTATGGAATAAATAAACTGTTTAATCTCGGTCATGATACTCGTAAATCCATTGTGGCTTAACCATAGTTTTCCCCCGCATATATTACGCTCCCGCGGCTGCTTGTGACTAAGCGCTTAACCGGTCGAAGACGGTTATCAGACCTTTCGGCGTTATTTTGTTAGTTCCGATCCGATTTTCATTTTATGCAAAAGACGATCCAATTTTGTGAGCGGGGTTGACGAGTCCCTTGGATTAGTGATGTCTTGGGGATGTTTAATAATGTAACTTGCTTTTGTGTGATGCTAATATGAACACAATATGACGAAATACCTCAGTAATTGAGATGAAAAGATTACAGAGCAGCTAGAAATTTGAAATAAGAATGATATGATATTGTGAATAGTATGTCTTCTTAATTATGGTTGCTATATGAGTATAGTCTGTGGTTACCGATAACATGAATAAGAATTTCCTTTACCATATATAAATGAAACGAAAATACAGATTATTTAATGAATTTGTTATTAACGTAAGTCAATTTTGAATGAACCTCAAGAACCAGGCAAAAACAATAAAGGGTTTTAATATTATCCTTGATATCCAGTTCAACTGGGACGTCACTATCTGAGTTAAGAGGGAGGCTGATCCAAATTGAATTTTCTCGCGAATGTCCCGCAAGAAATGGTTTAGACGCTCAGACGATACTTATGTGCTATTTTAAGACACAATACCAATTTGCAAAAAACGCCTTGGACGAAAACAGTATACAATTTTAGTAAAATAGTATATAAATGTTTATACTACGTCTTGCTTTTAATATTATTAAAGAAAATGTATATTATCAATACTTTTGTTACGTTCACTTCCGTTATTTGTAAGTACGCAGCTTCTAAACCCATTGATCTAAATAATATAAACTGGACTTTGAATTATCGATTTTTTTTCAATTGTTTTTAATAAGAAAGAAGATATCTACAATATCAATTAACTCACACAAACGTTACGTTATTCTGGTTAAAGAACAATGTTTGATTATATAAGAAAATGCTAAGAGGCGTTTAAAAAATATATTTCAAAGATTATCTTGTGAGAGTCACGTACTCGGTGGGGAAATCATACTTTCTGGCAAGAATTTCGACGCTATTCGTTTTTTGGTCAGCTTTTCACAAGGATTTATATTAAACTTGGGAGATAAAGACCCCAACCCCGAGTCATATTGCATTTTGGGTATGTTTACGATATACAGTATACACGCTGTTTGCGAGGTAATATACCAATAAAGTTTTATATATTTTTGTTCTTATATTGTACTAATTTGTTGCGTTCTATTGTTTTATTAGCAAGGAATTATTTACCTCTAATAGCAGTGTGTGTCCTTTATATCTTATAACGGCAGTGTTAGCCTTGTGGATGAAACCTAAAATCTAAAACCTAGATCAAAAAGGTTTTAGCGCCAGATATTTTTTTAGTATTTACGTACAAAAAATTAAACTCCCAGACCATAACAATTTTTTTTTGTATAGATTTTTTGTATAAAACAATTACCGCCAAACAGTACAACAAATTTAATAATACATGTATACGCAGACATCGCAGGCATTAAAATAATTAGTAGCGCGTTTATGCGTTCGTAGATACGTAAGAACCCTTTGATTTTCCTTTTATGAAACAACGAAATGGCTAATACATAACCGGTCATGTGTACAAAACGAGCCCATAGCGGGGTTACGGGGTATAAAGCTGTATACGATATAAAGATAGAGCTGTATCGACGGGTAATGGTGTGTGAAGATACATACCTACTTTGACGTGTGCTTTATTGAAGGGAAGCTTACATATCTTGAAATAAAGAATAAATAAATAGATCCGCTTAGTAATCTCATAGATAAAATTCTATATAGTACTAGCTGACCTGGCAAACGTCGTTTTGCCATGTATATCGTTTGTAATAAAAAATAGGATCGTTTTAAAATCGTCGTCGTCGAAAAATTTAAAATTAAAAAAAAAAATTAGGGGTGGATTACCCTTAACATTTAGGGGGATGAAAAATAGATGTTGTCCGATTTATTTATTTATTTAGTTATTAAGCCCACGACAGCACACACAGTACCAAAATTACCAATTATTTTACAAAATCTCACATCTAAAATGTGTGCCAATTAATGTAAGCATAAGTTTCACAAAAAAATAAATAGAAATTAAAAAATACAATTAAAACATATACGATAGTAAAAGCATACAATAAAATAAAATAAAATTACAGAAGTTTGTTGCCACTTAGAGCAGAAAAAAAAGAAAAATCATCATCAAAACAGCGAAATCAGGTTCGAGAAAGGCACCCCACAATGCTTTCTCTAAAACCGATCAGCCCACTACCGAATATATCCAGCTCTGGATAAGCTGAGTTCAATTTGTTAAAATCGCGAAGAATTCGAACGAGAGGTGCCTGAACTCCTAGGTTGGTTTTGGCAGAAGGAATTTGGAAGATATTGTTGATTTTAAACCTAGGGAATGAGTAAGGGACGACAAATTTGATTTCCTGTAAGAGGTCACTGCTCTGTATATGGTTATTGAGCAATTTATGCAAGAAGGTAACACCGGCTAGAATTCTTCGATTGTACAGAGATAACATATTAAATTTTTTGAGTCGCTGATGGTACGGGTGCCTATGTGAAAATCCTCTGCTTATGAAAGCTAGGTGCCGCGTAAAAGATCTTTGAATGCTTTCAACGCGTTGCGAATGGATCGCATATAGTGGATTCCATATAATACTGCCAAATTCAACATGACTGCGCACCAGAGCGTTGTACAAAATTGTTTTAGTCGTACAACCAAAACAACCCGCATTCCGTTTAAGAAATCCAAGCATTTGTGTGGATGTGGTGACTACTTTATTGACTTGTGATGTAAACGTTAATTTTTTGTCAATAATAACACCCAAGTCACGAATCTCCTGAACCTCCTTCAATGGCGCGCTGTCAAGCTTATACACAGTAACAAGTGGGTTTTTTTTTCTTGTGTGTTTAATATGAAAGCACTTGTTTATATTGAGGATCAAACCATTTAAAAAGCACCAATGTTGTATACCATTAAGGTCACTTTGAACTAGAGCAGCATCACAGACAGTGTTAATAACTTTATTAATTTTTAAATCATCAGCGAATAGAGCCGCTTTACAGTGCTTTATATGATTCCTAACGTCGTTTACAAATAGTAAGAATAGCAACGGTCCCAAATGGGATCCTAGCGGAACACCAGATCGCGCAATATAGGGAGTAGACTCAGCGCCTCCAACAACTACTGACTGAGGCCTGTTACGAAGATAGGACTTAAACCAGTTCAGCAAATTCTCTCCCATTCCATAACCACGAAGCTTCTGAATCAGTAACGCGTGACTAACTTTGTCAAAGGCATTGCTAAAGTCAGTATATACGGCATCAATCTGGCGCCCACGATCTAATTCCTGACATGTTTCAGTCACAAAAGACATGAGGTTCGTTTGAATTGAACGGCCTTTTCTAAAACCATGTTGCTCATCAATATAGCCGTCTAAACATTTGAAGATTACGGGATACAGGACAGACTCAAAGAGCTTGGAAAAACAAGATAAAATACAAATAGGACGGCAATTTTTTACGTCGGCGATATCTCCCTTTTTATACACAGGTACAACACGAGACCTTTTCCATACTTCAGGAAAAACACCATCTTTAAGAGATCTATTATAAAAAATAGTAAGGGGCAAAGATAGCACAAATCTGCATCGTTTTACAAAGATAGGAGGAATCGAGTCTGGTCCAGCTCCTTTGTTAGTATCAAGACCTTTTATTTTCTTAGATACTTCATCTTCTCTAAAGCTAAGAGACATTAGGCCGTCAACATTGCCAATTTCGTCTGGAGTGGAACTGCCAACAAGTGATTCATCACAATTTCGATTCTCAGACATATCCAATATGCACACAAAATTTCATGAGAATCGGTCAAGCCGTTTCAGATAGTACTTTACTAAGTTGTTTGTTGGTAGGTAGTTGACTAATTACCAAAGTTCTTTTATAGACACCAGCATGAAGGTAGAGGATAGCTGTACACTATTTAGCCATATTTCAGAAACAATTATTTGATTGTATAAAATAGAATACTTGTTACATTCTATAATGAGATATGTAAATGGTAAATTTTCGCCTCTGTGTTCTGGAACACATTGAATTTCTATATTTGATTTGCGGGAAAGTTGGTCAAATTGGGCGATCTTCGCTTGTCTTATTGTTGGGTCGCAGTTATTCTTCCTTCTGAATTCATGTAGCCGGTCGGACTGTGAAGCGCAGTCGTATTTGATTTGTTCCAATTCAGCATTAAAGAAGGACATCGATGATTCGAGTGATAACCCTGCATTGCGGACTTCTAGTAGCTGCGGACTGAATTGTTGTCTTAATGTGTTTTGTATCGCTTCGCGTATGATGTCCCGTGTTGTTAGACGAGAAACAATAGCAGTTCGAGATTTGTCTGGACTTGCACGATGGATTTAAAAGTTGTTTTGGCCAAAGAATGCAGTGCGGAGCGGAGTCTCAGAATTGTATCATTACAATGGCACATTACGCATAGCCAATGAGTCATAGTCAGCTAGGCTCATATTGAGGCAGTTCAGATGGAATTTATGATGGATGGATGGTACACGTTTTGGTGGGATCCAACATTTATTAACTTAAATCAATCCAGTTAATTAGCACTGTAATAAGCACCGTATCGTAAGTTTGACAGAACTCCGTATTAACGCAACAAAGTCAAGTAAAATCTAAGTGTAAAGCATATCTACACAGTACAAGACAGTTCTGCCAAATTTAAATAAAAAAGTCAGATACAGCCGTCGCAATCAATTCCATTCAAAAACGTTAATAAAAAACCTCATTATTGCAGCTGTTCCTAAGATACATAAAATATTCGCTCTTAATTTATATACTTTAAAACGTTGTAACAATAATATTCACAGTGAATATATTGTGTTTATAAACAAACACTGATGGGTGGACAAGAGCAAAGGTTATGTACTAGATACTAAAACAGAGTTGTGCTATGCAAAATTGGACTCTATGTCAATGAAATACATTCCCAGTCAGGCGATTACGTAGTTTGTTGAAATTCAAGGCTTATCTAGTGTACTGTTCGAGCTTTCTTGCTAATTATTGGGTAGAAACGGCGAGAGGATCATAGATTAATATCGTAGATATGCTCCCACTTTAATATGCCCAAATCCTCACTTTATTATTAATTTATCTGAAAATACCGAGAACGTAAGTAAATATTAATATTTCGTGTCGCGTTTTATTCTATAGATCTGTCTTATTTATTTACCAATTAAATAATGCGCAGAAGACGTTTGTTAGGTATTTTGTTACTTAAAATGTGCAGGAAGTATGCATCGCTATATTATTAGATAAGATTATAAGATAACTTACATGATAATTTCATACAGGTAGCTGATTTTTATTTTGTACAGAAAATCTTCAACAATCCATGTTTTTTTTTTTTTTTAGCGTATAGTTAATATATTTGTTGCTTTCTTAAACAAACTACAATTCTGAGTCACCTCTATAATTACGTAGTGTTTGCCTGTTTTGCAGTTTTAGCGGTAAAGCACTAAGCGCGCTAACGAAGCGCTGTCCCCCCTTGCCCCGTCTTGCTCCAGGATTAAGCCTTATCTCGCCAGGTGGCGCTAATTGTCCCCGATATGGAATTGTATACGCGGGAACTTTTCCCTCTTTCAGCGCGAAATTTGTACGTTATTTTACTTTTAATAAATTAAGGATGACGGTTTGTTTTAATGAGATGTCTTTCTAATTTATACAAAATTGTAGAGAATTCATAAGCAATCATGCTACAGTTTATTTGTTCTTAATGTTTGCGCCGTGTACAAGTCTAGTAATAATAGCATTACTAGATGATCATTTAGCATCAAAAAAATTTCTTTAATATGTTTTCTTTTTTAACGTAATAAAGAAAAGTGTTGTCTATGTGCGCATTTAACATTCGCTCATACGGTTGAACGCTTGATGGAAAACATCGTGAGGAAACCGGCTTGCTTTAGACCCAAAAAAGCCGACGACGTCTGTCAGGTACCACAGGAGACAGGTACCTACTTGCCTATTAGATTGACAAATAATGTCAAAAATCATGAAACAAATACCGACATCGGAGGCCCAAACCTAAAAAGGTCCTAAAATGGCCACTGAATTATTTATTTTAATAAAACTAACAACTCGTGTCCATACTTAATCAATAGCCTACTTCCAAAGGTTTTTGGGTTTCAAGAACCTATTATTATTTGTATAAGTGTAACAATGTACAGGTTTTATAACCTGCCGCGATCAAATGATACATTTATTGGGTATGTCTTCTAAGGTTCCTGTATCGTGAAATATCTATATTAAATTGTATATGTTACGAAAAGCATACCAACGGATACCCTGACATATTAATGATAAGTCGTTTATATAAAATTGTACAAAAGAATACAATTTTTACTGAAATACGTTTCAGATTCAGACTGTTTAAGAAACGCGAAAACAACTATCTAAAATAAATCTTGTAAAATGCTCCAAGATACAAGTTGTCCTCAGTGGAGGAAAGGAGGAAACAAAGGTAATTAAGGCGTTTATCTGTTGCAGGTGTTGCTAATTCCACTGAGATATGGCGACGCGCCAGAAAAACGGCTTACAAATTACCAGATTTTAACGTTGAATGCTTTCTTAATTAATTTAAGCTTTGCGATTCAAATGCGATGATGCAAATATGTTAATGTTTAAAGTTGGAATTGTTTGTAATGCTAATTTTTGCAATTCTAAAGCTTTTGTTTTCTTCAAATTAACTGGTCTTTTAGGTAAATTATGAACTATTAAAGAAGGTGTTCACCACCAACGCGTGATAGTATATACATTGAATATGATTTAAAAAAAACAAATGACTTAAGTGTGGAAAAAACTGGAGAGCCAATAAATGAAAGTTTACCAAAAGCCCGGCAATACTGAGCCCCCTGGCATTGAGTGTCCATGGGCGGCGGTATCACTTGACATCAGGAGTTAGTACATTTGCCCCAGTTCTTTAAAAAAAAGAGTTTCTATAACTCTTGGTCTAGACTAGATAGTTTTGATCGTAGATTTATGTGTCTGTTTCCTTGATTATACATTTCTATATAGATAAGAAGTCTGTGTTTTCACAGGTTTTATCTTTCTATGTGTGCAGTTTCACATAGAGTTTCATTTGTTTTTATTGTCGGCCGAGGGTCGGACTAGCCATTCAGTTAACGCTTATAAAATCTTAATCACTTTAATAAGCTCGCTAATTATTCTATACCTAATCCATATTTCATCCGTCTTTTCAAATCAAACCTTTTTGAAGTGAAACTTCTTTAGGCGCATGAGGGTAATTTTTTACGAAAACGTCACGAAGATGTGCAGCGTTTTTGTCGAAGAAAAGGGAGAGAGCGATTGAGACCGACGGAGAGAGAGTGAGAAGGATGATGATGATTACCTTATAGAAATTCTATTTTTTAAATTTAATTTTCGTAAAGAGAATCTATGAAATATTAATATTTTATATTTTATGCAAAATAATTTATTGAAATCTCAAATGACAAATTGTAAATTAAAATGCGACGTTTTTTACTATCGAAGAAATAAATTAAATGTATAATTTGTATTAATTTTCGACACTTTTAATATTTGAACGACAATTAAATTCATTAAATTCTTAACATATCTTCCTTTTCCCTCCCTCTAAGTCTCGGAAATCTAAAGTTTTAGATTTGTATAAATATGACTTAAAAATTAGTTTGCCAAAGAAGTTTCACTTCTGACATGTATACTTTGTACGCACGCACTTTTTTATATAATATTTCTTATTTTTACCCACTTGTATGTATTTGACTAATCCGCACTTGCTACTCGAAGCACGCTCCTGTTATTTATATTCATACTGGTGTCTCGTCCCATCGGAATCGCTTTTTGATGATAGCCGTAATTACACACGGTTCAATTTAAATATTTTATATATAAAACTGGCAGACCTGCCAAGCGTTGCTGTGGCTAAGGTTTTTGTTACATTACATAGTAGTAAACTATTCAAGGGAAACGGTAGGAGAACACCAGTCATGGGGACCACCATGCTTTTTTGGTGGTTATGCCATTAAATTGTAGCTTATGTGAAACGTTGGTACTTTCAACACAGCGCCATCTGTTAGAATTGTGACTGTTAAATAATAAACAAATATTTTGCAATATCATAATATTGCGGGTATAAATTGAGATGTAAGTGAATCTTTTAAGTTAGATCAAACTGCACACGGTGTGCAAATTTGATTGAAAGCAGTTCAGTAGTTTAGGAGTCCATAGCGGACGAACAACGTGACTCGTAATTTATATATACTAAGATTTCACTGGTAACATTTACCCGTGACATATGGTCTAGTATAAAGTACTCAACCACGAGGTCGTGCGTTTTAACCTACCCAAGCAATACATTTCACTTGCCAATTTAAAAAATAATAATTTAAAGTCTCCAACATCGGTTCTTTTCATATAAATCTTTTGGTTAAAGATAGCAGTCCTGATTGCAACCTCTGAGCAAATTTTATTGGTTTCCGAATTAGCACGTAATTTCAGCCGGGTTTAACAATGAATGCTTCAAAAACATATAGCTAGTGCGATATGAGGTGCATCAATAATGATGGGCAAAATTGCGGGCAAGGCTTGGTAGTCGCAAAATGTCTTGTCTATGGAACATCCGAGAGTGAACGGGGTCAAGTCAGTAAAACAATTGTTTAGATTGGCAATGAACAATGAGAGATTTCAGAGATTGACTACCGACCTTCAGTAATTGGAGATGCACTACCACCACCATAAGATGTTTAGGTAGATAGTTTGTAATCTAAAAATATTAATTATTGTAGTTTAAAGGTTATATATGATTGCTTTCTTTTTCAGGGAAAATAATAATAAACTAAAAGTGCACACTGCCTTAATTAAGGGTTTTTCTTTTAAATATTACTTTTAAAATATTTTTTACGTTCAGTGGAGGCTTATTTGCCTTGTCTTTGATTATATCATTCCCAAAAAGTCAAAGTTTTAACATTTATAAATTCAATATAAAGAATTGTAGTTGGATAAATTAAATTAAATTTTAAATTTTCAATTAGATACGTATTTTTTATTACAATTTTACATACACAATTATTTTGAATTATTCTTCCGCTGGTGATTTCCTCGCTCAACGAATAAGTATCGCAATACAACGGGGGACTAGACATTTTATTTTGTTTTATTTTTTAATGTTCTAATTATGATTAATATTATGTAGGTTAAGAATATTGTAAATACTCTATTTGTGTGTTATTTATTAAACGAATTTGAAACAAAAACTTTTTAATTTATTATTATCCGTTAAATTGTGCGAATATTGAGAAATAATAAATAATATTGATGCTTTTATAGAAACAGTTTTTAGCGATGTTGTCACTAAGCCTCATTAGTCAATGTACCACCAGGGCGGAGCCGTTTGCCCACTGACAGAGTTGTTTATTGTTTTATTGTTGCGACGAACAATAGCTGGGGAAATGGCAAAGTTTATGATTTAAATCTTCCTCTAAAACTCCTTCAACTTTGTTGTGAATGTTTAACTTCCTACGAAACATGTTAATTGTTTTATACGCAAACACGCAACTGCTAAGTACTATAATTATAAATGTATGTTTGTTACGTTGGATTTCAAAAATTCTTTTATCACTACAATACAAAATTATCCCGGAATATAATAGGCCTTATTTATTAGATTCAAAATAAGTCCAGCAATGCGATCATAGACCGCTATTCAATCATTTATATTTTAAAGATAATTAAGAAGCTCCTACATAACATTCACGATCTCGAGCCTGATTGTGAATGTCCATAGTATATATTTTTTATAACAGGGGGCAAACGGGCAGCAGGCTCACCTGATGTTATCGGATACACTATCAATGCCAGAGGACTCGCAAGTGCGTTGCCAGCCTTTTCAAATGAAGATGAGGTATTCCTCCTACTTTACAATAAATATCGATCGACACACTTCTTTGCTGAGTCGCAGTGTGCAACAACTATATTCAAAGATCCGTTACATACATTTTAGTGGCTTTTAGATGTACTATTTTTCTATTTTTAAAATATGTGCTTAATCGTAGACTTGAGTATGTAAATAAATTAATATATTTAAAAAGGTAATACTCCAATATTGAGAATACACCCATAGTATCAGTAGCACGAGAACGCGAACGCATTGCGACATGAATAAGACATGAGATTAAACCCCTCCCCGGCGGGAGTAAACATTGCTTACGCATTTACTTATTTTAATTATCTATTTTAAGTATTCAAATATCTTTTAAACTTTAGAACATAAAATATAAAGAAAATTGTATAAATTCCTACGTAGTAACAGTGCACCTAAAGTCAAAATTGGAAAGAGCAATTCAATGTCCTTTATAATAAATGTATTTTGTAACAATGTAGGCGGAATACAGGAAATAATTAACAGGGTGTTTTTTATGGGACAGGATGAACATGAAGAAGCAGATAGGCACTTTAAATAAACTGCAACGCCTGGGGGCTTGCGTACACGCTTTCCCCTAAGTCGTAGTGGTTTAGAAATACTCTACTGGCAGCGAGTTCCATAAAGAGGTGGTGCGTGGCAGAAAGGGCCGTAAAAACGCTCTGTTGTGGATCGCAAGCCGTCGAACTGACAAGGTTGGACTGTTAAGGCCTGTATTCATTTTAATTAGTGATAAGTGTAGGTGATTAGTGCAGGTGGGCAGTGCAAGTAGTGTCCAATTCTTTGTTAGTGGCTCTGTTAAGTTAATTCAGTTGTCGATAGCTGTTAATCGGCAAGTATGGACGAACATCAATTGCAATTTGAAGAAGTACTGAAAGAATTATTAAACGCGGTGATATCTGAAACCCAAGAAGTTTTGGAAGCTGAACTTGCAAGACCAAGAAAAGTATGGGTTCGAAAATGGATTAATATATATATCCATTCATAGCGCAAGCTACCAACAAAAAGGAATTGGCTGCAGAAGATACGACGGAATGCTACTTTGCTCTCAGGGTGACCGAAGAGTCCTGCTGCCTGTCCAGAAGTGTTTTGGCAGGCACGCTGCGAGTGAGGGGGAAGGGAGGGCGCAACGTCACTACTCGCAGTTCACTCGCAAAAAAATAGAACACGCTTTTAATCACTTTACTACGCAGTCAACGAAACACCTGCACTAATCAGGCGCTGTCCACACTTGTTTTCTCCTAATCACTAATCACCTGCACTAATCACTAGGTAATCAAAGTGAATACAGGCCTTTATATCAAGAGATATGACATAGAAAAGATGAAAACCGTATCAACTTATATCATCAGCTAATATCATGTTACATTGGAACGGATGTTGAAGTGTGATGCCATTGTATTAACATTAAAGATGAAATAATTATTTTGATAATATAAGTTTTTAATATCATAAACAGAGAAACGTTTCACCATATAATTTGTTAATATTAAAAAAGGGTGCGTGTACTTATGTACGCTCATAAGAAGTTATACTTTTTTGGCATTATTAAAAATAGTTTTTGATTGCATGCAAATAATTAATTACAATTAAATAATCAAAGACTGGAAAAGGAGTCATTATAGTCAATAAAGTTCAGTTTATATTTGAAAAATTAAATAAATAAATATTTATTATTATTCTCTTACATTAAGTGTAACATCAATTCTATTATTTTTCGAATGTTGTTTTTAAATTATGTCCAATGCCGTAGCATCTTCCGTGGGCAACTTCATTCTGTTAATTTTGTGTCACGGTGCGCGCGCATCGTAAAATTTCACTCTCATCAATTTTTCATAACGCGCCTAAAGAAGTATAACTTCAAAAACTCACAACCTTTATTATAATGTACCTTAATTGCCTAAAGTGTATACACCAAACACTTATGAAGAACAATATATGACTTTAAATTATACTGAAAATTGAGTTGCTCCCGTGATTCTCCCTTAAATTGTCTGTGTCCCGGGTGTATTGTGATCACGTCGTCCCAGTAATGCAGTATTATCTACGTTTACCCTCCGCGTGGAAACCCTGGGGAGACCGTGACGTCATAAGGATATATCCGGTTCATTTATATTTCAAATACACATACTTATTAATTTTTTAATGTGCTGCGTATATTTACTATAGAAGTAGTGTCGTATAATATAATATATAGTGTTGCTTATAACACAATGGTTGGTCCCATAACTTCTAAGATAGCAAATAAGTTTCGGTTGCTTCACTACTCATTTTGTTGACGAAGATGAATAGTGTGTGCTTTGCAAAGTATCGATCGACAACAACAAACTCTTTTGCAAAAAAACGGGCATCTAAGGAAATTTATATTATAATGTTAACTTCAGTTTATTAAAGGAAATTTAATTGTATGACTTAGTCTAGTATTAATTTTTGATGAATTCTTTAAAATACACGGGAGAAGTGGTCGGTTATTGCCGATTTTATATCTCGGCTCGCCCGCACCGTTCTGGCGACTTGGAAGTGAAGGTAATACACGAAGTTGGGATGCGTCGTTTAAATTGCTCAGTCTGAAGGTCTGACTTCAATCCAAATGAGCATGTTCTAAAGAGACTTACTATTATTACCATATTACTTTACAAGTATTTATATGTTTATACACATTTCATCAGTTAATGCGATGAGAAATCAGCACCACAACGGATATGAATAGAATAATCTAATAATTTTAAAAATTTGTCTCAGTATTCAATGCTATTTAGAATGGTTTTTATTATGATTGATTAAAGTGTTTTCTTTTTGTAAAGCCGGATTTGATTAAACAACTGAAGCGAGTTCAAATTGCCTTACACTGCATTAGTTTTATTATTATTTTTAATGAGGTAAAGACATATTTTGGATGTTCTTTTAAAATATAATTTTTTGTATGATTTTTCTAAATCCCCGTACAACGTATAGTCGACTATGAGGGTCGTTGACCTTGTAGCGCGTAGTTTCGTTTTATTAGCTTCAATAAATCTGATGTAAGGGTTCGGCCAATTTGCGACGTCAAGTCGAACGGAAGGGCCCAAGGGACGAGCAGGATCTTTATTTTCATAAATTGCTTTTTTGTATTAGAGATTTTTCATCAAGATATTAATATGTTATTGAATTTATATTTATATGAATATTTTCCTCCTCGTATATATTCAGATGTAATTTTGAAGTATGTTTCCTCAGGATTTTCCACGACATCATGCTAATGAAATATGTACTATAATAGTTAATAAGTAGTGATCACGTATTGACTATTGGTTCAAATGCGTATTTTATTTTATATTAGGGGCACATGGGCAGTAGGCTCACCTGATGTTAAGTGATACCGCCGCCGACATTGCTAGAGGGCTCTCAAGTGCATTACCGGCCTTTTGAGAATTGGTACGCTCATTTTTAGAGGATAAAAGTCGAATGAGTTCGGAAATACTTCAATAGTCAGCTGGTTCCACAATCCACATAGTGATGGTGCGCGGCAAAATTTGCCTTAAAAACGCTTATTTGTGGAACGACGGACGTCGAGGTTATACGTCTGGAGTTTCCTTTTCTGCCTCGACGTCCGATGATGAAACTCAGCTGCAGGTATTAATCCTATTGCAGCCTGTTTCACATAACTGCTAAATTTAGTTCTTGACATGTCTCGCAAAACCAATGTCATAGTACCTACTATAATACCTATAATATGAATTTCTCTGAGATATAAAAGTTTTACGTCTGAGGTCCTGCCTTCGAATCCCTGTGCACCAATGAGTATGTGCGCAATTAAAATAGAAAAAGATATGTTTAGCCTTGGCAGTAAAGAAAAATTATCAAAGAAACCGATACAAATGTAGCAAAGACTTCTTTAGAAAGGGTGTTTGGTGCAATTTGTTTTGCCACAAATTATTTATTACTTGCACAGTCCCACAAATTTAAGCGCTTCCGCAGATATTTAATACGCGTAGATGTGTTTCAAAATAAACGTGAGGTCGCAAAGCCCCATAGATAGATGGCGGTTATAAAAATTCCATATAAATTCGGCTAAGCCGTTCCCGGCATTGTCGATACGGGTGATATAGGGTTGTCATGTGCAATAAATATATTTAAATGAATTGGACTTGATTTATCGAATCGCTGGTATTGAAGCTCAAGTGTATGTCAACCGTTTTGATTGATTTAGATTTTCAGTATTAGAAATTAATTTTGTTTTATTGTTGGAGTGTACTAAATATAAACAAGGAACTGTAGATGTGTACATGGAGTATAAATATTTTTACTGGAATGTTTATTTTACTCTTTGAAGTGATATGAATACAAAATAAAGAAGAGCAAACTCTTCTCTAAATGGCCGGCAACGCGCTTGGGTGTCCATGGGCTGCAGTATTTACGTTTTATGGCTGATCCGCAGGTTTCGGTTGATAATATCATATAAAAACATCGCAATTTGTTCTAAAAGTTAGTTATATATTTTAGTATGTAATCGTTTAAAGTGTTCATTTAAATATTAAATACAAATATATGCTTATTATGCTATGTATATATATATATATATATATATATATATATATATATATATGATAGCTGGCTTGTTTCTAAGGTGCTAAGTCCAAGTTTATGTTTTGGAGAAACATATTTAGATTCATAGTTGATGACAGATGACATCGTCAAGGAGGTTGACTCCCAGTGGACAGGAGGTCACTCAGGGCTACTGGAGAAAATGGAGGCCTATCCAACGACCAAATAAAGAGAATATTTAACGGCAAAATTAACTAGTTTTACTTATTTAACTTGACGAGTGTGTTGCTGTCCTAAGTACTAAGCATGATCCAATGCAGCAAGCGTTTCTACTGTACCCATACACAGAAACTATTTGATAACTTTTGAGTAGGTACTACATAAAATTTAAAAACACAGTGGCGCTACTACTAGTCGTATATTTGGGTCTAAGACATGTCGGTTTCCTCACGATGTTTTTCTTTACCGTTCGAGTGAATGTTAAATGCGCACATAGAAAGAAAATCCATTGGTGCACAGCCTGGGATGGAACCTACGACCTTAGGGATAAGAGTCGCACGCTGAAACCACTAGGCCAACACTGCTCCATATAATTATATACAAAACATTAAAATCCGTAGTCATTTTGCATTTGCAATCCCAACAGAATTATCGTGCACAAGTCAGCAGGGGAAAAATTTTCATACACATTACACATGTTCCCTCTTATTTATCACGTAAATCGTTTAATCGTTGTTAAATACGGTGAACCGGGCATTCATTAGCGGGCCGCATACATTAAAGCCACCGGGCATCACGCACAATCTGTGTGCCGGTAAATATTGTGGCTGGACAAATATACGCTGTTTTCAACGTAATTGTGCAATCATTCACTTTTAAAAAAAAGTGCGTGCGTACTAAGTACATATGTCAGAAGTGAAACTTCTTTGGCAAACTAATTTTTAAGTCTTGTTCATATTTATACAAATCTAAAACTTTAGATTTCCGAGACTTAGAGGGAAGGAAAAAGGAAGATATGTTAGTCATTTAATTGTCATTAAATTTCTGGTCGATTAATTAATACAAATTATAAATTCAATTTTTATTCGATAATATTACTAATTTTTAAGTCACTAATAAACGTTTGAATTTTAACAAATATTTTGTATAATATAAGATCAATTTATAATTCTCTTTACGAAATTTTAATTTTAAAAATATAATTTCTGTAAGGTAATTCGCCCTTCTCACTCTCTCTCAATCTGTCTCAATCGCTCTCTCCCTTTACTTCGACAAAAACGCTGCACATCGTCGTAACGTTTTCATAAAAATTTACCCTCATGCGCCTAAGAAGTTTCACTTCAAAAATTATTACAGGCATCTCAGCAGTTTTTGATGATATTCGAAGCCAAAAAGGCATCCAAACGATGGTACTCTGGAGCTTCTAAGAGCGACAAACAGTTCAAACACTTATGAACGTCAGTAATTCTTCTTAATGTATATTAACTGCCAAATTAAATCTAGCGACCCGACAAAAACTGGTATTGAGGAAGGATAGTGATCAGTTCCTCTAACCCAGTGTTTCCCAACGTGAACCTGTCGCCTCACAGGGCAAAGCAAATGTTAAAAGGGAAAATTCGAAAATGGACTCGACGTTTTTGATTATATGTTTTGAAAATTTACTTACTGTGATTCATTAACAATTTTCTAATGATATCTTCCTAAAACCTGTCACATCAGTAAAAATATTCAAAATTATGTAACATACATAGGGCAAAAGGGCTGGGCAACACATAATAATGGATGGAAACACTGCTGCAGGAAGAAAAGTCTCCGTCGTTATTTTAAATCGTCAAGATTGTTTTACAAAATTAAAATTATAATTTGGGTTATTAATTGTGAACCGGATTTCATGTGTTACCCTACGATCCCAATATTGAGAGAACTACATCGACATTGGTCAAAAATACAGAGTACCAGCGCGACAGGTACAGGGCCTTTTTTGACACTCAAATATTCCTTCTAATGATTTGCTATATTATTAGTTACACCTGCTAAAATGATGATATAATGTTTGTGCACTTTTAATTGTTGTAAATGACAGTTTAAATACTGCTACGTTCCATTCCTTTATTTGTTCTGGCCAAGAATATTTATTTTTTTAATGTGAGGAAAATAAAGAGAAATACTTCGGTTCGACATAGAGTTTTAGCTCTCAATTTATTTTTGTATTGTTTAATTTTTCTATATCAAGTTTAAATTTGCAAGTGTTTGATTTCCTTGAAGCGTTAACCATAGAATAACTACATTATTGTAAACTCTTTCAAAGAACACGGCGAATCAAGAATTCATTGTGTGAACAACGAAGTGATCTCAATGTTAACATTACATTACCGTACGAGTAACGACTAACATTTGTCATTCAAACCGAGCAGCCCTCACCGCAAATATTGGAATTATATTTACCCAGAACTCACAGCGGAACAAGTGAGTGGCTTAAATCCATTGCATTTCTTCGTAAGAATCATTTTAATAGCACGTCTAGATCCAATCTACCAGTTATAGCCAAAAGTCGTAGATTTTCTATAGAAACATATTAATTTAATTTCTGTACAGCTTGCTAGTCAGTGGACTGTGAAATATGTATATGTATGTATGTAAGAGCAAGCTGCACTAGATAACTAAATATATGAGAAGGTGAGACGTAAGAACCTAGCAACCCCACGGATACCTAAGCCCTACAGACGTACCATAACACATAAATAGTGATATATTCACTATAAAATATATAAATAAGTAAGGGATGTCTGGACCAAGAGACCTAAGGTAACAGACGGAGCCCTACAGGTAGGATCAAAGGTTCGAGGTGGTGGAATTATCTCAAAGCTATCGGGCAGGCTCACCACGATAATTAAGGGCTTGAAGTAGTCTTCGCCACTTTGAGAGGTAGCGAGAAATAAATAAGACAGAGCAATATTCAAATCTGATTTATTATGCAAAGACATTATCTTAAATACTAATTACACCTATTCACACATACATGATATTATTCTAGTGAGCTGTTGGTGTATTGCGCATCTTCAGCTGTTAAGATTTGGAAGGACGTGAGATGTGTCAGCAGTTGGTCAATTTTCAAATGAAATCTGAACAATTTCCATACAAATTCTAATAGTTTTGGCATATTTTATCTTTGCGAGAAATTATAATCAGCGTTAATTAAGAGATTAAAATGTATTATCACTTTTATGTACGATTCATTTCAATGTTCATTACGAATTATCAACAGATATATTTTTCTTTATACAAACAAATGTTTTCACTTCCCGTCATAAAAACCCGGGCAATCCTGCAAATAACTTGCGGCTTGAGTTCCGCGATAATAGAATCCAGCTAACACTATTTACTTGGAAGAGGCGGGTCAAAACAAATTTCCGCGGGGTCCTAACGACCCCGGCCGCCGTTTAATCAGTCCCAGCGCTGATGGGCGTCTATAGAATATACCCAAATGTAGCCCCGAATAATCACCTACCCTTACCCACTTATGCTCGATAGAAGAAATATAATCAAAACTATCTCGAATGGTACGCCTCAATTTATTTAAAAGGGAAAACCTCAAGTTTTACGCGATATTCCAAAGTATTTGAATATAGAATAGAATTTAACATCTTATTGCTCATATATACATTCTATTAATGTAGAAATTAGCCTTTATGAGGTCTAAATTGTTGCAGAGTTAATGTTGATCATTACATAACTAGCGCCCTGTCCCAGCTTCACATTGCTGGACAATAATTGGCAAATAAATATTATCAGGGATAATGTGGCGTTCAAATGGTGAAATAATTTTTTAAACCGGTCATTCAATTTTGAGTTCATTCGTCACAAACATAAATATTTTCTCTTATTAGTATAGGCATTATTAAAACATCTAAATTCCATTTAACTAATTTTGTTAAAGGTGATTAAAGTATTCAAAATAAGGTTATTATTATTCTAATATGCTGTATTCAAGGAAATCTACTTAGACCCCATTTACATGACAGAAGCAAAGCTTCTCACAAAATACTCTGAACTCCAAGATCATTTTTAAAAGTTGAAGCTCGTGCACACGAGTAAATGTTGATAAATGTATATAAAAAATAAATATCTTTACGAATGAATTTCTATTTAGTTCAGTCTATATATATTGATAATTTAACACAGTAACTATTACGGGGAAAGAAGCTACTATAGTGATAGCAATTTATTTGTTTATTATTTGGAGGGGACCTCTAGGAAACGTAGGAAAACCACAAAAGCGAAGGGCTGACGACATCATGAAGGTTTCTGGAGAGAAATGGATGCAAAGAACAGATCCAAATGGAAATTTCAGTAGGCGAAGTAATGGAAATAACAATAACTAACGTAGAGTAAGTGTAAAATAAGAACACTAACACCCAACTGTATCATAATTGTAATTTTGATACAGTTGGGTGTTGTGGCAATATCATTATTATGATTTATTTCTTGCATTTTATCAAATTTGCCTAATCTAGTTACTGTTATTGTTTAAAAAAAATTATTGCAATTATAATCCAACATGCATATTTATAAATTAAGAATCATTAGTAGGAATGAATGCTGGTAATCTGTATCTGTTGATAAATTCACACCCTATAATTTTTAAAGTCTAATAAAACCAGTTTCGTGATATGATATACCGAATTGTATCTTCAACTCTCACAGGACATCGATAGTTCATAAAACTCCGTGTGTATACTGCCTTAGAAAACACTTGTCAAGTAGGAAAGTTAATGTTGCGGAAAAGTTATTCTGCTTAACGTTAAGTGGAACTTTTATGAGGCAAGGACTTTGCCACTGTGTGCATACAGTGTACTGTACTTTAGATTATATAAAAATGAGTTGCTGTTCGTTTGTCGTGCTAAAACTCAAGAATGGCTGGACCGTATTGGCTAATTATGATCTTGAAATATTTGTGGATGTTTAGGGAAAGTTTAAACGGTTGAAAACATTAATAATAAATAAAGTAAAATACTAAAAACGACTATTGAATTTTCCAATTAAAACTATTCCTAGTTGGGAAAGTTTTGATGTCTTTTGCCCTTTCATTGTCACTTCAAGTGACTCACTTGTTTGATATGTTTTTAGATGCCTTCAGAAATTAAGGTAAAGGAATCATAATATAAAAGTTTAGTTTCAATTGAGGCTAAAATTATATTACAATTTCAGAATGAGCAATAAAAGGAGGTAATTCAGAGCAACTGCGGGAGAATGGGATTAAAACACACTAGTTTTTAATTCACTTAGCTCGCAGCAATTAAATATTTAAATGAGCGTGGTGCAATGAGGTTTAATTAGACAAGTTGCGAGTGGAAACGGTAGGAGGGGAGATAGGGGGCATCTGGCGCCGGATTATCGCGATATTTAGTAATTTCGTTGCGTATTATGTTCGCTGCTCAGCGCGACATTATTATAATTGCAACTGTGCTGCAATAACAATTGAAGTCAAGTAATATTAAAATAAGCAAATCCGCAAAGTAATTGTTATTTTGTAAGGTAATCAGAATTTAGGAAAATTAGCAAACCAAAAAGTAGGGTAGTAGTAGTAATCTTACTGGGAAACTGACGGTAATTACTATTATAGGGAGGATATTCATTGAATCATAATGATTAATTCATAAATGTTGTATAGCTAGTAGTTTTTTAATGAGGGGCAAACGAGTTTACCGACAGGCCATAAAAGGCAGCTGCTGCACCCCATGCATACCCATGTTAGTGGATACCGGCCATTAAGAGACAAGTATACCCTTTTTTTTAGTTTGGAGGTCGAATCTCCCAGGAAAGACCTCCGCTGGAAGTCGATTCCACAGTTTGCCAGTTCACAAGGAAATGCCTATAGAAGTGTGTTTGTATTGTTGGTGTGTGTTAGTGAGGGTTGTGAAGACTTCCAGACATCGAAGTTGTGCGGATGAAACCTAGAATTATTTCATTGCTTTTATAATTTTGTCAATACTTAAACATTACGTATTTGTGTCTAATGCGCTTAATTTCAAATGGGTATATTAAATTAGCCCGCGTATCCCCACGGCTCGTTCGTTAGGTAGAGTGCAGCGGTCACTCGATTAATTATAGAGACCTAACTCAAACAAAGACTTAAGATCTCCATCCGTTCGCTTCATTAAAATATCAACGGTTTTGCGAGATACCATCTCTTTCCGTAAAGTCTTTATGTTAGAAACAAAAGACTGCTCCGTTTCACAGTAGATACTTTTTTCTTTATATTTATATACTTACGGTAACTAGGATAAAACAATTAATAGCTTTAAATAGAATATCAATTTAAGTTACAAAAATAATAATTAAAACTAAATGAAACACTAAAATAACAAGTTTCGTCACTTTAATGCAGGCAGAAAATACTGTATTGCGTTTGTATGTTAAGCGAGGAAAGCAACAACTCTTGGGTCACCAGTACTGCCTACTATTGCTGTTGATATCGCTATTGAAAGTTACAAAGTAACCGCCCAGGGGTTCATTTATCTCTATAATTTTTTTATTTATGCCCACCAGTTTAAACAGCACAGTGGCTTCAGCGTAAGGCTCTCATACTTGAGGTCATAGGTTCGATCCCCAACTATGCACCAATGGACTTTCGTGTGTGTGCTTGTAACACGCGCTAGTACGGTGAAGGAAATTCAACAAGATCATTTTTCTTTAATCTTGGTGATAAATCATTTAATGGGCTATTTGACATGTTTTTAAAAACTATTTCACATAATTCATTAGTCACTATTGAGCGTATACTATTTTATATTTTACAAGTTTAGCTTTAAAATTTTTAATTAAATATTTAATTAGACCAAGACTACTCTAAGCAAAATGGCGTCGCACTAGTCCCTATAATGTGCTGGGTTCACTTAAACAAACGTCAAGTTTTTAGCGAATGTCATTCAGACAGTAGTTACGCCGTCGTCCTTTAGACTAACCTTCGGAGCATTTTGTGTCACGTGACTAACGTATAAAAATCAATATTTTTTATTATGGAGTTTTTGATAAATTAATAATTATTTACAACTTATACTTTAACGCTTTTCGAACCATGTTTTATAAATATACCGGTAATTAACACTGTATTTTTCATACTGTCAAATAGCCCATAATTAGTTCCATTCGATATGTTTTATTGCGTACAATTATACTATCATCTAATCCTATAAATCCTGGTTATATCTGGTGATCTCAAAAATGCATTGCATATTCATAGCTGGACATAACACGCCCACTGGCTATGTTCAATTAAAGATGCAAAACAGGGTTGCCGATCTCACTGTAGCCATCTGGTGCAATCACTTCCGTGTCGTGGTCATTGCGTGATATCTTGTCTAGTTAAATCTCAAGGGTAAGATTAGGAGTAAGATCTATGTAACGTGCCTTGGCTTAGAACTGGGGGCAAACTGGCAGGAGGCTTACTTGATGCTGAAGCCTCAGCCCATGGAGACGCTGCACATGAAAGCCATAGCCAGTCATTTAATACTCTTTTACATATATGTTTCATTCAAACTTTTTGGGCATACGTTGATTTTTGGGACTTAAAAAGTACTGGTGACCTAACGAAGTTTTTCTTTGAACAAGTATTAATTTGACACAATGAAATATCTCTGGTTTGATGGTCACCTAGCACTAGGCGAACAACATATATATATTTTTACTTATAGTTATAGCAGCAGTATAACTGTTAATTTTATTTGACTTAAACTCGAATTTCAGATAACGTATCGTGCAGAGCCTTGTGGTTAATTTTTAAATATATAACAGGACAAACAGGCAGGAAGCTTACCTGATGTTATGTCATACCGCCGCCCATGGAAACTTCCAGAAAGTTCGCAATTGCGTTACCGACCTTTTAAAAGTTGGTACGCTTGGAAGGACCCTAAGTCGGTTCAGAAATACTTCCGTGGGCAGCTGGTTCCATATAGTGGTGGTGCGTGGCACGTCAGACGTCACATACGGGTGGGATATTGTTTTTTATTTTGACGGCCGATAATGAAACTCAGCTACAGGTCATCCGATACTGGAAATGTATAATATCATTAACAAATCCTAGATTCTATCACCTATAAACGATGATTAATTCAACACTTTATTAATTTAATCAAATTCTAATGAATCTCAGTGACCGAGACAAAGGGACATAAACAGTAGGTACGCTTTACGACTGCAGAACGATGCTACAGCGCACTGAACATACAGTTATTAAACCACGCTTCGACCGTTAAATTTAAAACTACATCAAACGCGGAATACTTTACAAATTACACCACGATAAAATCTACATATTGTTTCAAAGAGTGTTAAACAGTTCACGAAGTAGTTACAGAGGAGTCAAAATAATAGTTTATATTCTTAATGCAAAAACATATTCAACGTATGAATAATGATCTTAAATAGATGATGGCAAGAGACCGGACGGTATGAGTTTGATTCCATGGAAGATGGGCCGGGTGCTGGTATGGGATTCATCCTGTTCAGACGCGCTAGCCCCATCTACATGGAACAAACAACAGAGACAGCATGCAAATCTAGGTCTAGGCCCTAAATATGATTTTGTCCCAATCGGTGTAGAGATCCTTGGTCCGTGGGGTTCTAGCGCTATAAGGCTTTTAAGGAAATAGCAAAAAGGTTAGTCAACATCACAGGAGACCGAAGAGCTGGCAGCTACCTCGGACAAACATTTAGTCTAGCTATTCAAAGGGGGAACGCTGCCAGTATCTTCGGAACCTTGCCTATAGGGACTCCTTTTAATAATATATTTTAGTTATTATATTTTAAGGTTAGTTATTGTTTTTTTGTTATTAATTAATTGATTAGAAGTTGTCAATGTCATTTTAATCCTGGGTGGTGTCAAATGTCACATTTGACAACTGTTTGGTCATAGTCAACTATGACCCTCGCCAGATTCCATTACATCTAGATTACATTTTATGCCTCAAATATTGTCTTTAATACCTCCATTGTTATAAATGAATAATGGTTATATATCTAGACTATATTGCCTGTATAGCAGAGTATAATGGTTATTCTAATCATTAAGAAATTATAGTTTAATTCATAGTTGAAACACAGATTTTGACAAGATCTTGCATAGAGGAAGAAAGTTCGAACAATAGAATTAACGATAATTTTTGTCTATCTATCCCACTCTTGCCGTTATGCCAGGATAAGATTAGATAGAATTCTCCAGACTCTAATCCTATTTACGCCTGTAACTAAGAAAATTTACTGAATTGTTTAGTCTAATTATATAATTATTCTTTCAGAAATGATGAAAATGAGACACGCTTGAGCTCTTGTTGTAGCAAATGTAAAGGATTTTATTTCTACGTTTTATAAGGTAAACCAAAGAATCGAAATCATTATTTAAAGATAGAGGCGCACAAAGAAAAGATTTATTGGACGCGGCCAGCCAGATTGTTTAATCTCTTAAACAAATCTAATAAACATTGCATATGCACTAATTAAATATTTAAGTTGGTAGATAGTACCGGTGACCCCAGTGCTGGTTTTCCTCGCTCAACGAATAAGTATCGCAATACAGCGAGGAAATTCTCTCAGCATTAAAGGTACGCTGCCACAGGGACCAGACAATTTATCAATTTTTTATTATATTTACTATCTAAGTAAAGAATATTCTTAATACTTTATATTAGTGTGTTGAAAACATATATATTAAATTACTATTAAAAAAATGTATGTCTAGTTACAGAATCTATAGTCTTATCACAGATACGCGACACATTCCGTCTTTCGTAACTAAGAAGGCTATTATATAAATTATGGATCAATGGTCTAAAAAAACCTATTCATATTTGAAATATATTAATAGTTATTAATATATTTCAACTACAAACGTATTTTTTTAATCTTCTCTGTATAACATAAAACATTGATGCACACATCAAAACAGTAATGAAACTGTTTAAGTTTTAATAAATAATGTTGACATTTTGACAGTAACGTAAATAACAATAAATAACGTGTATGTTTATAAGTCAAACTAAATTATAACGCATTTATTGCGTCACATTATATGGATTATGTATTTTAAGATGCGTTGTAAAAAACTTATGACAAGCTCATTAGGGGACAAGTTATGGTGGTCATAAAGGAAGCGTCTATGTGCCACAAACAAATCAAAATGAATTTGGATGTGTTAACTAATACGAGTTATTTTTAAGCAACAAATTTAAAGTTTAGTATCCTAATAAAAATTTATTTAGTATTTGTGCTTTCGTTTTATATTAAGCTTTACGTTCACTGTTAAACCAAAAATGCTAATTTGCGAGGTATTAATCTCTAAACGTTCAAGTCAATTACCTAATAAATAATCAACCGTCTTATATAACTCTTTTTATGGGACAAGATTCAAATGTGCAGTTGGGCCGCCTATGGACAACTGCAACGCCGGCTAGAAGGTGTGTTGCCGACCCTTCAGGGAATGGTACTTTTTCTTCTTAAAGGCCCTAAGTAGTATCGGTTCGGAAATACCTCTACTGGCAGCTGGTTCTCAAAGAGGTGGTGCGTGGCAGGAAGTGCCTTAAAAAGCACTGAGTTTGGAACGCCAGGAGTCTTACTTGTAGAATTATTTAGCTTATTATTTTCTAGTTCTAGCACGTTCAATTTGACCATATAACCAAGAATTGTCCCAAAGAGTCAGATATTTATCTTTAACTAAACACTGTCTACACAAATTCAACTCTTGATGTGTCTCAGTTATATGTAAGGGCATCATTAGTGTCAAATGAATCAGCAATCAACCCTTATTAAGCAATAACCACTGAAAACTAAACTATTAAATCCTGTGATGAATGAATGAATTCAAAGTAATCTTAAAACAATATCGCTCTCAGTCATCGTAGCTCTGGGCATGATTATCCTGAAACGTTTCCTAATATAGGAAAAAGTGTTTCATTATAAGTAAAAAATCTTTACGATGTTGTAAGTGCGAAAAGCGGTGAAGAAATAAATCGATTAGTATTATGAAGAAAGTTGTTATTAACAGCTTTTTCCCGCGAACTTTTATCGTTCAAGTAAATTGGATTGGAAGAATTACTTTGGTAACGATGTATTTGGCCAGATTTTTTATTGAGGAAAATTTATAAATTACACACAAAATATAACAATAGGATTTAGGAAAACAGGGATTCATCGCTTTATATATATTATTGGTAATTTGCTCTAATGTTAATGGTCATTTATTACACAAATATATATAAAAAAAGTGCGTGCGTACAAAGTAAATATGTCAGAAGTGAAACTTTTTTGGCAAACTAATATTTAACTCTTGTTCTTATTTATACAAATCTAAAACTTTAGATTTACGAGACTTAGAGGGAGGGAAAATTTAAGATATGTGAAGAATTTAATGAATTTAATTGTCGTTCAAATATTAAGTGTCGAAAATTAATACAAATAATGAATTTAATTTTTTAAATTTATTTCTTCGATAATAACAACACGTGGTATTTTAATTTACAATTCGTCATTTGAGATTTCATTAAATTATTTTGCATAAACTATAAAATACTAATATTTCATAATTTCGCTGAACGAAATTTTAAAAATAAAAAGAAAGTCTAGAATAAGGTATTTCACCCTAGTATTGTCTTTGATTAACATAACTTTTATTCATTTAATAAAACACTATTTTGACCGGATTGAAGTTATGTATTATTATAAATTTACAACTATTTAAAATTATGTTAAATAGTTGTAAATTTATAATAATACATAACTTCAATCCGGTCAAAATAGTGTTGTATTTCACCCTTCTCATTGTCTCTCAATCGCTCTCTCTCTTTTCTTCGACAAAAACGCTGCACATCTTTGTAACGTTCCGTAAACATTTTACCCTCATGCGCCTAAAGAAGTTACACTTCAAAAATATATATAAACCAACTAGTAACTAGTAACAACCTGTATAATATTAGTATAAAATAACCTAGTGGCGCTACAACCTATTAGATCTGGGCCTCAGATTTATGTAAGTATCTATATGATTTGTTTTTTTTCTAATAAGCAAGAAGAGATCAGCCATCTATGCCTGATGCACGCTGTCGATTTTTTATAATGTTTTTATTCACCTCACGATGGAGTAGCCGGCAATATAGCTATTTATTTGTCTTTAATACGTACAAATATTGATATAGTGGTTACTCAAAGAGCCGTCAAAACTCGCGAGCTGTTTGGCGTCATGATGTGTGAAAATAATAGTATTAATTTAAAAACAGTAAGAAATTTAAATAAATTATTGCTTAAAATGTTGATAATGAACATTTACTTTTTATATGCAAACTATGAGCCAACAACAGAGGTAACACAGACGGGAGGAAGTTCTCAAGTCACGTGCTTAGTTCAAAATAAATTCGCGATCTCGCATGCTCTAAACTTTCATGTACCCTGCAATATTCATGAGACCTGGACAGTACACGCACTTGCAGTAACTCAATTTTATTGTTCGACTGCCAAAACAAGTCTTATTTAGTAAACTGCCTCTTTCAGAATTGAAAGTAGAAACAGTATCCATCATCCAACATCAGCTCTTCCGTCCATTTCCGGACGTAGGCCTACGTCATCTTCCTCCAGTGCGCCTTGTACGTGCCTATCTGTATCTACTGGTAGCCAACCTGCTTGACGATGTCGTCAGCCCATCTAATCTGTGGGCGGCCGCGCGGTCTTTTGTTATCTATCCAAGAACCTGAGGGTCCATCGGTTCTTATCCATGCGTGCTCTTTGGCCTGCCCACCGCCACTTAGATGTTGCGACAGCCCTACTACGTATGACAAAATCAATATACAGTAGTATAATTTTTCATTACCTTTATAAAACGTAGTACGAGTATTTCCACAACGGTTATGATTTTAAAAAAATCGCCCGAAAATGCGACGAAAACCTTTTGACAAAGTTTCAAATATTGTCAAAAAAAGCACGTATGGGCTTATAGTTACTTGAGTTACTGCTTAATATGTGCTGGGTACTGCGGCAGTGGAAAAGCACTGCAGTGGAAAAAATGAGGGGCGCGTCGTGACCATAAAGCGCACCTGGCGTCGCATCGGCGAGTTAGCGACTACTTTTATATGTCTGAGCTGGGTACGGTTTTTCCGCGTTTCAGTGGGCTCACGTTATAGTAATTGTATTGGATTGTCTTCGTAAAACGATTTCTGTAAAGTAGTCTAAGCTTACAATATAGGCTAGAGAAAAACATGAAAGTAAAAAAAAATTTTTAATGCCTTGTGTTTTTTAATCCTTGATTGATTTATATAAAAGTTGCAAACATACTAATGTTATTATAAACCACATCATTCTTATCTATAAGTCTCTTTGTTAATCTGAGTTTAATTGGAACAATATTTTCATTTTCAGCTTACGGACGTTTATGGATAATAGTTTTTTAAAACTATTTCTAAACACTGCTGCAGGAATTATGACGCTTACATGTAACTCACGTCACTTATCAGAGTTTTATATTTTAGTTTTGTTCAAATACGGCGTTGTGAACGAGACTGCGAGTGTTTGACAGAGGAAGTTGGCTAACATCTGTAGCGGTAATTTGTCTCTAAACCAATATCCCACACGACGTGGCTTCTGCCTGCCTTTATTTATTCTATAACTTCTTTATTAAACACATAATATGTTAGAATTGTGCCTAAAAAGGGTTACGCAAGACGGCTATTTGAGAGAAATAAATATAAAATGTTATTACCAAGAATCTGTACAAACATCGCTCGTTCTATCGATGACAAACAGCAAAAGAGAGCAGTTTACTAAATATTAACAAAAGAGATAGAGTTAGAAATACTAACATTAGGAAAACGACAAGGATAGAGGACATTGCTGTAAATATAACACAAAAAGTTGTTAACAACCAGTACTTATGACACAAATGCCATTTTGTTAATAAACTATACGCACATAAGTTATGACAATATGGTCGGGGAATAAGCTAAAGAAAATATGTATAAAAGTAAATCAAAAGGACTATTGGAGATGGACAGGACACTGCGAGGACCTGAGAAGTGGAACAAAACTATAATCATTTGTTACTCAAAAATTGAAAGGCATAGTAAAAGAGATAGGAAGATGAAATTAAACCATTCAGGCAAGGTTTGGTCAAAAATGGGGTTAGTAAGGGAAGATCCCGGAGAATAACGAAATAAAGGCTTTTTTCTTTATAAACGAAAAATAAACAAATGAATGACGTTAATAATAGTAAGCACATTTATCTTCGTTATATTTTAAGCCAAACTGATCGAATAGGTAAAAACTGTGGTGCATATTTACATTTTTTTTTTATTTTTTTTTATGATTGGACAATTCACACCAATTGACCTAGTCCCATGCTAAGCTGAGAAGCTTGTGTTTTGGGTACTAGGCAACGGATATACATACATATTATAGATAGATAGACATATAAATACATGCTTATCACATCGATGTTTGTCTCAGGCGGGGATCGAACCCGGGATCCATGGATCCGCAGTCAGGGGTACTAACCACTAGACCAATGAGCCGTCGTGTAAGTGTATTGTTCATAACATATTTTGTTATGAACAATACACCTACATTTATCTCACCCTACGCCTTCATCATACTTTTCGATGTAAGTATAAAAACGCAGTATAAAGTATGGAGAAATACTAAGCTTACATTTAAGAATAACAAGTAGATTGTCAGATCTGGAGGGTGCCCACCCGGCGAGGGTCGCGGGTTCACGCCGACACGGTAAGGGCGGACACGCTGTCAGATCTTCGATATGTTATATATAGTGTTCCGGATATTTAATTCAATTTGTTTTAGAAGAACTATGAGTAACAATAGAATAAGACACTATTTACAAGTGAATTCAGTTGTGATAGTTACTTTGTTGTCTGCTTCAACATTATTATGAAATTAAGTTTTCATAAGGAATACCATTATAGTTTTTAAAACTCGGTGTTGTTATTTAATTATTAAAGGGAAAATAAATATCACGAAAAGATAATTATGTTATTTGAAATTTATTAATAAAAAATGCTATTGTTATATACTCCAAAAGTAGAAAGAAATTAAATAAAGTATTATATTTTTAAATATTCTTGTTTTTTTATGTAACAGGGGCAAACGAGCAGAAGGCTCACCTGATGTTAAGTTATACCATACACCATTCCCATGGACACTAACATTGTCAGAAGGCTCGCAAGTGCGTTGCCGACCTTTTAGGAATAGGTACGCTCTTTTCTTGAAGGACCCTAAGTCGAATACGTTCGGAAATACTTCAGCGGGCAGCTGGTTCTACATAGGGGTGGTGCGCGGGGTATTACGCATTTTAAAAACAATGCGTAATGCTCACTATTTATCATTATTACATAATAGCAGTTCCTATTTAAAATCAGTTTTATAATTCTATGTTTGACTAAGGCTTAGAATGTATGCTAGGTATTTTATTTAAACCGTGATAATCATCTTAAAAACGAACCGTTTTGTACGGAAAACCCCGGAAAATATCAGTAAGTCAGTGTTGTGTGAGGGGCCGACGACGTTTATGACCACTTTTATTGGACAATATATCCCCGGCCTCACCCCATCCAATAAAAAACATGTGCGCTATCTTATCAGCATGCAGATACTTATCTTTGCATAGATTATACAACTTTTGATTCCGTACACGTCGGGGTGCTGAAATGTTGGTTTTGGTTGTCTATCGATTTGTTCTTTGAAAGGCTTTGGCGCTATATTCAAATTTGGTTGTGTAGCCTCTACTTCCACATAATTATTTTAATGTACGTACTTCTGATACAATGGGTCTTCACGTTATTTTGTATAATAACTTTTATGCAAACACTTATTATAGGCGCGCAACTTCAACCCAGTAGTTATAATAATAGAGGAAGTAAGAAGCCCAGGTACAAATGGAAATATCTATCTAAGTTCTTCATACGGTTAAAGAAAACATCAGCACGGAGAAATTCTCAAAAATTGAAATACTATGCTGGTGAGTCTTTAGCTGGTAATAATTAATTACATTTGATGAGGAGGCTGATGGTTGCTTACAAAAATTTTTTGAAAAAGAAAAAACTAGCTATTTAAAAGTTTATAATTTTTGATTTTATATTGTTGATTTACTGCCAGTTCTTCTCGTCTGTTTTATGCCATTGATTTGAGAACTGAGAGTAGATGTATATTATGAACTATTAATTTTTTTAGTTACGTTCAAAAGTGAACATAATAATGATTATAAATGAATAAGTAGAAAATTAAAACAAACTTGAAAAGTTCGGTCCCTGTCGCAGTGTTCTTTTAATTCTGTCAGCTGTTCCTCGTTGTATTGCGATAATTATTCTGAGGTCACCGGTACTATCTACCAGGCGCCAAGCCCACGGACCAAGAGTCTCTACTCCAAATAGAACAAAATTGGAGGAAAGACTTGAGCCGTTTACTTTTAGTTACGACTTTGGCTACCTGTATGAATAAATTGTATTATTTTGATGTATCAACAAAAATCTGAGAAGTAAGTTATGAACATGAGAGAATTAATCGTTGTTGTTTCATACCGCACAATGATAGGCTGATCAACCTGTTTAATTATTGTTTCGCTGGGAATGCAACCTTTTTTTTTTTTTTTTTTTAACGTCAGGAAATGCTTTTACGCATATCCCTGCTGAATTTTACTCCAGCAGGGATTATGTGGGACTCAGACATAATATCTACAACCCTACCCACTAAAACCTGACGGATGCCTTCGGCTCGCCAAAGGGCGGAGGCAGGTAACAGCTGAGCCCTATCCTTACCCCCGCCAAACGCGAATGCCACAATATCAACGTGACTCCTCCCACGAACAAATCATCAGCATCTTAACTTAGGGCAGACATGCGAAAGCACGGCGTCGCTGCCCCGGTCGTCGTTTTCTTACCGGCGGAGCATCAGAATTATTTTCACGCTGACGCTCCGCATTCTCTTTCTCAGTCATGACGGCCTCACAAAAAGCCTTGAAGGCATTCCAAGGGCCGTCATTGTCAGCTTCCACCATTCTTTGGATAATTAGTGGAAGCGACAGATTGCCAACAATGCTATCAGCAAGGACCGAGCGAAAGCCGTCCCAAGCCGGACACTCCTCAACAGTGTGCCTCACCGTATCCTCTCTACAGTCACAATGATGACAAGCAGGTGTCGCCTCTCTTCCAACGATTCGATGCAGGTAACTCCCAAAGCATCCATGCCCAGAGAGAACCTGAACGAGCCGATAGGAAAGCGATCCCCACCGTCGGTCCACCCAGTGTTTCAAGAAGGGACGAATAAGATCAACAGTTTGTAAACCAAACCGACATTCACTTAACTCATCCCTCCATTCTAGCAAAATTAGGCGGCGATACTCCTCCTTCCAGACCTTGACTACCTCCAGAGGTGGGTCAAAACCACCACTCCTGGCTTCAGCTCTTCTCCAAAAAATTTTACCCAAAGCCAAAGCTTCCAAATGCCAAGGCGGAGTGGCGGCTATGACACATGCCGCGTCACAGGATACGGTACGGTATGCCCTAGCAATTCTTATGGCAACTTTACGCTGTGACCGTCTCAGTAAAGCCTTGTTGTAAAAAGACAATTTATCCGCCCATATCGGACACCCATAAAGCGCCTTTGCACGCACCACACCAGCATAAAGGAGCCTACAGCCCCCGCCTGGCCCACCGATATTTGGCATTATACGACCCAATGCCATTGCAGTTGAATCAACCTGCAACCTGGATCAACAGACGCTAACCACTAGCAATACGAATCTATAACGTGAATCTGTATTATACGGCTATTTCTATGATACAAATGAAAGTTTTTAAAACAAAAATAATTGAATACAAATATTAGCCCTTATTTTATGGCAAAATTAATTAAAGATAAAATATTGTACGGTAAACGATGTTTTCATGTTTAATAATATTTAATATTAAATTTCCAATAAAATATTCCAAGAAAGACTTGTTTTCTAAACAAGTGATTAACATGTAAGGAGAGCGGTTCAGGAATATTCATCTTGATCAAAATGTAATTTATCGAGCTCAGACGGTAAACAACTTGGAGATGGATTGTTCCTATCTGACGGGTTATTACGAACCTAGTACTAGCTACGCAATACGGGTAGAAATAGAATAAAATTTACTTAGTAAAAAGTTTTAGTTAAAAAGGAGTGTTTCTCTGTACAATTAGGATACATATTTTCATTGCATTTATCGATCACTGAACATTGAAAATTTTGCTTAAAATATATAGATAATAAAAACACTTCATATGGCTATTTTATATCAACAAAAAAACAAAAATTTTGAAACATACTTAAATTCCTATTGTTGAGAAGCCAAGATTTCTTCCTTCTACCAACACTATACCATAATTAGCAGGAGGTGTAGGAGGGGGTAGCGGTCACGGCGTGGCCCTGACGCAATTCCGTTGTTTAATACTGTCATATACGTGGAATTATAATAAATATTTTCAGATTCCTCTTTAGATTCGCGTCCCAACAACTTTCGTGCAATAAAAGTCCCATCCCCAATCGTAAATGATAAAATTCTCGGCTTGTTTTGAACGGGAGCTATTTGCAATTCAATGGAATCAAATTAATCGCTTGTTACCGAAAACGAATCGAAAAGCCAAAAACAGCTAAAGTGAATATTCTTTTAATTGCAATTTATTTTTCACTTTCCACTGGAAATGGATTTTGCGAAGGTTTCTGTTAATTAAAAGTTTTAATGACGTGAAGTGGAACGCGTAACTTCTAGTATTTTTATGATGACTAGGTATGATGGTACTCTGGAAAAATCTAACATGTAAAAGATATAAATGCAAAGGCGTTATATAACAGCTGGGTTCACAAATAGGGCCACCACCAATATGCCGCTGCTTCGTGAAGGGAATTCGAGAAGTGACATAGTGGTTAAGCTAAAACAACATTGGTTAAAAACTTTAAAGAGTACTTTCAAATCTCGTACAGCAATGAATATTACTCATACGTGCTGTGAAGGATAGCATCACGAGGAAACCTGCATCTCTACGAAGATGACCGATCCTATAAAATAAAATAAAAATCAGTGGAGCTACAACCTCTTTTGGTCTTGGCGGCAGATTTCTGAATCAGTTTCATGATCATTTTTAAATCTAATAGGTAAGTAGGTGATCAGCCTCCAGTGCCTGATACACGCCATCGACTTTTTGGGTCTTAGACATGTCGGTTTCTTCACAATGTTTTCCTTCACCGTTCGAGCAAATGTTAAATGCTCACATAGAAAGAAAGTCCATTGGTGCACAGCCGGGACGTAAACCGTAAAAAAACTATTGAATAAATATTGGTTAAAGCGTGCGACCCTTAACTACAACAATCGCTCGAAGAAAAACATTGATTACAAAACCGCATGTCTTAAGCCCAACAAACACAGTAGCTGATCAGCCCCTTGCCTATTGAGAAAACTCACGAAACAGATACAGAAATCTGAGGGCAAAAGGGTTGTACGCTACTGTTTTGTTTAGTTCATTAAAAAAATGTACCTACGGTAATGTATACTTTACGTTTGAATTGCCCAAGCCCAATTGAATATTTATGCCTTTTTATTTCATATGTTTTGGGAGTATCAAAAGATGTGTAATTAAATTCAAAATGGCGGCGGAATACATACAAGTTCATCAACATTACTCGTTTACTTGTGGAATGTATTAGCATATTTAGGCAGCTATCCATCCTCATCACCATGTGCTGAGTAAACATGCGTTTGACTCAGACAATCTTATGCACAAAACTAGACCGTGTAGTGTAGGAGATGGATGGTTAAAATTAATAAGTATGTTAATAATAAATACGTATACGTTACGTATGTAATCTTGAAGTTCACTTATATTATTCTTAAAATGAATCAAATTTAAGCCCATGACAAGTTTTTTTAGTTAGAAGTCTATGGAAGGTTTTGTGAAGAAAACAGACATCTCTCTAAAAGTAACTACTAGGCTAAGCTAAAATAATCATATTAAGTCGAAACGAAGTTCGCGTGGTTTAGGGAGGGGGATGGGGTGCTTCATTCGACTATTACTGAATGACTCACTCATTTATTGATCGGAACTTTTTGGAATATAAAACCATGAGGAAGTTAAACTGGTACCGTGGACCTACAAAGGGATCTCAGAAACCAAGCAAGGGTGGTCAATTGATATTTTGGCTGCAATTTACCCCGGGCACCCCTAAGCCGCACAAACTAAAACTATTTATAAAGGTCTTGGTAAAAGGGGGGCAAACGAAATGGACACCCATTTTAGTGGGTGGGTTGTCAGACGTTGAGGGAGGAGTAAGCTCTTTTTAAGCACTTGGATGCCGTTCCAAGGAAGGAGATACCCCGGCGATACTGTTTTTGGAGTCGTTTAATAAATGAATATATGTTTTTGGATATAAAACACATTTTAATAATTTAGTTAATATTTTTATAAACGTCACAAGCTCCTACGCTATTTACCTTAACTCCGTCGTCGGAATGCATAATTCTTGAGTGAATATCCCAAATTAATTGTTTCGGGTTGATTTACATTTTATCATCCCCTTACGAGGCTTTAAGACAGATCGATTTCTTATTTCTCTCTCGAATTTATAAGGAAATATTAAATTTCTTATACTCGAATAAGATATACAAGTAATCGCTGATATAAGCAAATCTAAAATCTATTTTCTTTATTTACAAGAACTTGCCAATGCTCGGCACACTGATACAGTGGTTAATAAAAATAAAAGATCTAATGTGAGAAGCACTTAAACATAAGAAACACGCCTCATATGTGACTCTTTCAACTCGCTCTCTCCTCTGCTCTCGTCTCCGCTTTGCTGGAAGCACATGTATGAAAATCATCGTTACGAGTATATAGCGGAGTCCGTAATGGGTCCGTTCCGCTCGCAGTGGAAGGCGGGCATTACTGTTGACAGTGAGCTTATCACCGTTTTTGAAAGTGATTATAGTTATTCGCGAGTCCCAACCTTTAGTTGCAGTGAGTGACAAATAATAACTGTATCGTATAATATGAACAAGTTCTCACATTTCCTTCGCATCTATGACATATCGCGCGCATATCGAATCGCGCCACCGAAACCTTGGCAACTGGGGCCTTCGGACCGTCCAGCCAGTGGTTAGACTGGGTGATAATCCGTCATATAACTTATTTTTTAAATTTGCGTTAGCAAAATGTTGTTAAACATAAATCTAAACATATATCTTTTAAGTTATCTCAATTCTTTCAGGACAAAGGACCATTCCGTGGCACAACAATAACTCATACACATTTCGTGAATTCTAGACGCTTCACAACAATATTTCTGAGAATACACATTATACAAAAACACATTCATTTTAAAGATATAATCTAAAAGTACATTGCACTTATCCCGCGGGATTTAGCAAAATTACATTCCCTGCATTTGCATGAGAAAAGTAAGAAGCGAAAACTAGACAAAGACGTGCCAGAATATTGATAACAGTATGACAAGGTTAAAACGCATGTTAAACTGACCGCAACTTAGAACGGGGGAGCAGTAAACCGGCGCTTTATAATCGTCATTTGATGTTGGATGGAGTAATCGCTGAGCGTATCTCCATTTCTTCTATCTTAGTGAAAATTGTTTCATTTATTTTTCCAAATTTCTGTCCTTAAAAATCTTAGCTGCTAAAAGGAACTTTCGTCTGTTAAAAAATACTAACTTCATTTGGATATTCAATTGCTAAAAAGGTTTGGTTGGTTGTTGTAGCTTGATGCACTATGGGCATCACAAAGTTGCTAGTATGTAGTAACTATTTGAAGGGCCGGCAACACACTTGCAAGCTTCCTGCCCGTTTGCCTCCTATTACATAAAAAACTATTAGTATACCATACAAAACTATAAACAGTTTTTATCAATGAATCTTATTTATATTCTTCAACTCCGTTACCATTGTATCATTTATAGGGAAACTGTTTAATGTCACGCTGTGGATTTTTATAGAGAAAATCTGATAGTAGTTGAATATTATTTTTATGATTATGATCAGCGCTCAATTTTCGTAATTTAAACTCTTGCGGTTCGTAGCTTTTGCTTGAATACAAATGAAAATATATTGGTATCCTGATTTAAAAGATTATGTATGTAACATAAAGGGATCACAAGGGTTTTGTATTAACTTTTTAAAAAGAAATTATTATTTTTAAAATACGAACTAAAAATTATTGAACTGTTTCTTTTACGCAAGAACACTTTAAACAATAAAGCGTTCTTTTGTTACAAAATATAAGAAGACTTAATGAGAAATATTTAAAAATGATTTATTGACCCGTGTACTATTATATATACATACGTGTATATTTTCAAATCCTTCAATTTTCCTAACAAAAATCCCCAAAATGATATTTACATTTTTAGCTCTTCCCATTTACAATACAGACAATTAAAAAGTGTATAACTTATGTTACTCTAACGAACCGTTTTCTAACAAGAATTGAAATGATAAAAAGTCATTAGGGTTTTGTGTAATCCTCTTCAACCTGACTCTTCAAATTTAATTCGCATTTCGTATGCTAAAGCACAAACGACTTAAAAATGTATCAAGCAATCTTTTTGAACATACGCATTGAATTATACACTTTATTTTCAATGCAATAGACTCCATTCTAGATTAACCACAGTTTGTTTGCAATACATGTTGAAATATTGGAATACCACAGGGTGAGTGCAAATTACACATGCTTTTAAGAATTTTGCGCCGTAAAAGCATCTTAGTAAGGTACAAAATAATATATAATTTATAAGAGGCGCTGGATTTGACACTTGTCGCAATTTCAGGAGTTTTGGGAGTTTCAGAAATATTAAGAATATGTTCCCTTCGCGTTAAATAAATCTTGTGTTGTTTGGAAAATATCAAACGGAAGGGTGGAATGGAAAAATTGCAAGAAAATTTATGTCATAATATAAGCAGATAAATATGGAAGACCTCTGAAAGCCTCCTAACAAAAATTGCTGGACAGTTTTTCCTATCCATTACTGGTAAAGCTTCTTACTAATAAGCTCTTATTAGTGGGCGTCTACAGCGTGTATTAAAATTTTCTCAACATAAATATAGGCTTGGGGGGTGATTGGGATTGATTTTTAAGTCAAGACCTTAGCAAGATTGCTCTGTATAATGATAAATTGTAATATATATTAAAATAATATATTAAAACCATCTTCTAATGTAAACAAATATAGCAAGTCGGATGCGTTGAGTTAACATATTGAAAAATATCTAAATTCTCTTCATCTAATATTGTCAGTGTAGCACTTTTATAAATATCAATTTAAAAAATGGTAAAAACTAAAATTTGACGTTGGAAGTTATATTTTTATTGTATTGTTTTTTTGGAAAATTTATATTCAACATAACATATACTGTAGAAAATGCATTATATATGATGTGATATACTTAATAAATAAAAAATTAATATAGGGAGATGGTCAAAATTTGCCAAAATGTACGTAAACAAACTCCCTAGTGGGTACATCAATCGTGGGTAACACATTGCTGGAAACAAAAACAAAAGGGTCTCTCATTACTTCGTGACAAACTTGTTTACTCTGGACCGCGTGATTTATGTAAATAACACATTTCGGACACGTAAAAGTCTTTCTTTATATGTGTTGATTCATAATTCCCTAATATATGTGACTTTAAAAAACAGGTGACAATCCGACGCGTTTGTTTTGTAGAAGCACTTAGTTACTTGCTCGCTTCGTTATTTATTTTTATTTTATTAATTTAAACTTCGATACATTAAAATAAAAACATATAACATAAGTTATTAGCTATGCAACAGGCGGCCTTATCGCTGACAAGCGATCTCTTCCAGGTAACCCAAGTAACGAAATTAAGTAAAAAAAAAGAAATACTTGGAAAAGGAAGTACATAACCAAATCAAGTAACAATGAAAAATTTTAAAATTACCACTTATTCTTAAATGCGCTAAACTTAACGATTTCCTTTGAGTCACCATGATAAATAGATTTTTAAAATTTTGATATACCTACTTGGAAAAAATTTGGTTCTCCAATTAAACGAAATGTATTTTACACCAAGAAGGTTTCATGGTATTATTCTAGGGTTAGCTATCTATGGCATACTGTCATACGTATTTGTGGTTAAAGTGAGTTTGGCGGCATTAATGTTACATTACCCGACCTCTTGTTTAGTTTTAATCCCAAACACTTACATTAGGTATTCTATGAATTGTTTCACTAGGCATTAACACAGGTGTTATGAACATACTCGTGATTAAATTTCATAGAGCAATTTAAAAACTACAAATAAAAACATAAGAAATATGGAATAAAGTTATTTTCTGTTACAAATTTATATAATAGCACGACCTTTTCTAACAACATAATGCTCTTAGGGAATCATTTTGTATAAGCTTATTCATATTCCAAGTTCGCATTCCAAGCCCATAAAAACGAGAGCAAAATATTGTGAGAAATCTCGAGGCGGACGACTAATAATTCCTTGTCTCCTCATTACTCTCCGCTTGACAGATGAATTTATAAGACTCCTCCGCTTTAATAATCTGCCACACTGTCAGCGAAAACAACAATCTCTTAAAATCCTCTTGTTTTCATATTTATCACTTACGTTTTGGCAAGTTTCAATTGTATTAAGTAGATGTAGTAGATCGTCAATGTTTGTTTCATTGGTCGAAGTATCAAGTGGTTCTTTGCCTGGTTGAAATAATTTTTTATAGCAGGGAATAGAACTCAAAAGTCAAAACACGGCTTGTTTTTTAAACGCTACGGAAGTGGTCTTAATTAGCATCTACAGAGTAGAGAACATATTTTTCCGCTCTAATTTAAGATAAGAGAGTTGTCAGTACTTCTCCGTCTACGGCCTTGATTTCAGAACAGGGAGTGAATGTAAATTTAGAAACGTTAATTTTTATTGACGTTCATAAGTGTACATTGAACTCCACACTACAACCTATATAAATAAATGATATTTTAATTTCGTTTATATAAATAAAAATACATAAATGATATTAGAAAATTCGCTTATGCTTCGTGAATAAATTGTGTTTAGGGACTATGGGAAAAGTATCGTTTTTTTACATTGTCTTCTTTCTCTCTTTTTTCCGTCTAGTTTTCGAAATTGAATTTCCATCAAAGCCGTCTCTCTACAATAACAACTCACAATAAATATTAACTCAAGGTTTTTAGAATTGGGTTGTTTTAACATACTTTATGAAGTTTAAAAACGGTGTAAAAATAGAATGACAAACTTATATAAGCAAAAAAACAATTCATATATACAATATTCAATAAGTTTACACTTACTTTGATTACTGCTAATATTTCATAATACACTATCAAAAGGGGATTTGCCTTGATTCATTTTTTATCGTTGTCATAAATAAAGTGTCCCCACCATATATAATATTTGTTTTGCACTTTATTAGATTTGAAATGTATTATCACCCATATACGCGTTCATTAAAAAATAGCCTCTGTTTCGCCAAATTCCTTTTACTTTAAACAACAAATTAAAAATCAAAATTATGTCCGATTGCCGATAGAACAAGACCCTCCATTCTTCTTCCAGGCCTTCTTCTTTCTCTCCCCACTCTATACTGGACTCTTGCCTGCAACCAATTTTACACCTTCCCATCTTTTACAGTCTGCCTTTATTTTCATATATTGGACACTATCAAGGTCACTTGACCTTTCGAATATTCTTTTCAAGGTCATCTATGCTTGTCCTTTTCCTAAAGCAAGTATTTCAAACCCTATTTCATAGAACCTATATGTACGCCCACCCAAGAGTCGGTACTCGGTACCTCGCAAAGCAAGCTCAGTAAATCTATCACAATATTGAGTGCTCAGTTTGGCTCGACTCCAGGACAGCTTTATGATCGTCTCTAATATAACTCAACGCGACATAACTATAATTAGTAACAGGTGTATTTAGCCTAAACATAACAGATTTCTTGTAACAAAATGTACGTGGGTCATTGCAATGGACGGAATGTGCCTACATGCAAGCGCAAATTCGGCCCCACATGGAATACTGTTCACACCTCTGGGCGGGAGCTCCCCAGTACCAGCTCTTTCCACTTGACCGTATTCTACGAAGAACGGTTCGAATCGTCGACGACCAGTCACTTTCCGTGCGGCTTGATCCGTTGGCGTTGCGTAGAGATGTGGGGTATCTCTGCATCTTCTATCACATTTACCATGGAGAGTGTTCAGAGGAGCTGTTCGGTCTAATATCTGCAGCTGAGTTTCATCATCGGCCGTCAAGACAAAATACAAAATACCATCCGTATCACCTCGACGTCCGTCGTTCCACAACTGAGCGTTTTCTAAGGCAGTTTTTGCCGCGCACCACCACTATGTGGAACCAGCTGCCCACTGAAGTATTTCCGAACCAATTCGACTCAGGGTCTTTCAAGAAAAGAGTGTACAAAAGGGATCGCAGGAGGCCTGGGCGGCGGTTCTCTTACATGGGTGTTTTCAAAAAAAAAAAATGTGGTTTTGTTGTATTGATGTATTTGTATTAATGTGTTATTGTAACTAACACCTTATGGGATTGTCTGCTTAAATAATTAAATAATTATTATTAAAAAAGATTTCAGTATTAAATAAAGTATATATTCACAATTTTCAACGGTTCGCTTCTCAAGGATAAGTCAATGGTCGTCTAAAGAACACTTAAAAAAAGAAAATTTATAAACCGAGTCTGTACGGAGCATTTGCCGAAACAAATGAATGTTTATTGGCTCGTGAAATCTTGAATTATGTATATTTAATAATAACTATTAGAATAAAGATGATTATTAGTAATCATAACAATTAAATATACAGTATTTACTATTTTTTAACCTACATAGTAATAATACAAATAATTAAAAATAATAAAATGAAAATTAAAACAAATTTAAAAAGTTTGGTCCCTCTGGCAGTGTCCCTTTAAAAAAACTATTACTTTATTAAGCTAATACACGAAATTAACATTTTAAAAATCTTGGGCTTGAATAAAATAAATAAGTACAATATTTTATATCATTTAATAATTCCCAAGTAAATAATATTAAGAATCATCTAGATCCTTAATCACTTACTTTGTCTTTCCCTTTTTAATTAATGTTCAGATTCCTTTTAACCCTTCTCAGTATAATTAACTTTCTTAAATGTTCCAAAATTATTTTTAATAAAAATAACTCTAAAATAGAGCTTGAAATTAACTCTAATTACCTCCGAAATTAATAGGCATCTTTAGATTCTAACAACGGTTTTTGTACCAAAGTAAAATAAAATAAATTAACATAATTTATTAAGTAAATTGTCACTCGTACAAAGATAAACACTCACATACAGACACACTAATTTATAAGTATTATTAAGCTGCGTATAAATTAAGCGCGGCAGCCGCGCGAGCCAATGTTCGACCAGAGTTTGCCGCGCGAGCCAATATGTAGATATAAATTTAGTTGGACGTGACAGCCGCGCGCGGCAGGCGATCCATCACGAACAGACCGCGGCGGATAGTCAGACTAGTTCACTCTTGTAAACCTGCGAGGAGTATGGACGTGGTCGTTATGTAAGAGAATAATAATAAATATTTATTTATTTAATTTTTCAAATGTAAACTGAACTTTATTGACTATTATGACTCCTTTTCCAGTCTTTGATTATTTAATTGTAATTAATTATTTGCATGCAATCAAAAACTATTTTTAATATTGCCAAAGAAGTATAACTTCTTACGCGCGTACATAAGTAGACGCACCATTTTTTACGTATTCGCCGCGCGAGCCAAATCACCAAAACTATAACAGTCCCAACTGCGCGCGAGCGAACGACTGAAGCTCCTTTGATGCGGTCTCAAAAACCGACAGCGAGCGGATCGCCCCGCGGCACGTTCGAGCGCGGCAAGTTCGCGTCGCCGCGCGCGGCAATCCCGTCTACATAGAGCGCGGCCGCCGCGCGCCAATGTTCGATGGTTTGCCGCGCTTAATTTATACGCACCTTTAGGTAATTCTTTGTTAATAATATATACATTTGTTTTTGTAATTTTTAGAAGAGCTACCTTGCGATTCTGTAACTCACTTTTCGAACTCACACAGCGGTTTTCATAGCGGCGGCGTATGATTTGACATTCTGATAAGAAGGGAGCTTGTAGTTTATTGCTTATCTATCTTAGACTATCTAAAGTTAGTAATTTTTTTTTTGGAAAAGGGATACTCTTTAATTAAATCCCAGAGGCTCTTTTATCTCTGCCTTTCAATAAATTTAAGAAATGTATTAAAGAAAAGCTGTTTAAAAAGGCTTACTATAAAGTCAACGATTATCTAGTTGATAAAAGGGCCTGGGACTAGTGCTAGACAGGCTACTTCTAATTAATTTGCGATATTTGTTTTTAAATTGTTTGATGATTTGCTATTTTAAAAGAGTACCGAGAGTTTTTTACGCCGGCTTTTTCTCTCGGCTTACACCCTCTGTCTTCTTTGCCGATGAGTAGGGATGCCTACAAATTCAAATTTAATGACGTGGAATAAGTGTTACATATGCTGGACTACCTAATAAAAAAAAATTCAACACTTCTATACAACTGTATATCTGTTGATCATGTATTTATTAACCGCGTTAAACTTAAATAAAGTGGGAAAATTATAATTGTGTTAGTTTAGAATATACCACCTACATAATTATATAAAAAAATGCAAATACATATATATGCAACAATATGTCTCTCTTGTATACTGTATTAAAAATACTGTTTAAAGAAGTTAATATTACGTTTTATATTTGCAGTTTGGTATTAACGTTGCTCTGTGCAACATCAAACAATTAATTCGTAACAAAGGCGCGTTGTTTTCTTGCAATACATAAAACAGAGTTCTTGAGAGTTCGCAGAAACTAATTCGATATGAAACGCTACAATGCAGCCACGGAACTATGAAACAATTCCTCTAGATATATGGCCCCCTTAAGAATTGCTTCTGCTGAGAACGAACAATGTGCCAACGTACTCTCTAGACACTCATAAATATTACTCATATCCTTTCTTATACGACAGATTAAAAATTCCTAAAGTTACATAAGGTTTAAAGTAACTGTGATTTTTTGTATGAAAAATTTATTTGCGCTATTGTCAAATTTAGTCTTGTTATATATACATATATTTCTAGTTAAAAATTGAATAAATCCGTGGCGCTACAAACTTTTTTAGGTCTAGGGCTCAGATTTCTGTATCTGTTTCATGATCATTTGTCAATCTAATCCTGTGCTTCACATACGCCGTCAACCTTTTGGGTCTAAACCAAGCCGGTTTCCTTACGAAGTTTTGTTTCACCGTTCGAGCGAATATTAAATGCGGCAATAGAACCTACGACCTCAAGGATGACAGTCACACGCTGAAGCCACTAGGCCAACACTGTTATTGAATAGTCAATCATAGATATTTTCGAAATTAGACTTAATGTACACTACAAGCTTTTCTATTATGTTCTAAGATCTAATAAAATCTTGTAGAAGTTAGAATAATGAAGAAAGTTCACCTAAACCTCTCTAAAGACGAAAGTGTTTTCAAAGAAGCGTTTCCAGTGAAGTCTTACAAACAAAAGTCGTCACTGACGTCTGACAGTAGCTAAATCCGCGCAAAACTTGGACGATCCATTGGAAAGGTTTCTTTAATTTGAGCTCATGCTGGCTGAGATAAGAAGGGGATCGAACTGGATGCAAACTTTACACAATTAAACCTTTATTTCGCGCCCCGACAATAACGAGTAATTAGCGCTTGGCGTCTGCTGATTTTTTTCGTGGAAAACTTCGAATTTCCTTCCTTTGTCCGTGGAGAATTTCATCAATCTCTATTCAAAAGGATGACCCTTGAAAAAACCTATTAACATCAGAATGGAGTGTTTGATGACTTATTGAAGTTGAATTGGAAAGTCGAAGGCGTCACGTCGATAACAAACCTGTGAATTAGGAGTTATTTTTAATATCCGGCGGAGGTCAACATACTTCCCTTCGCACGGCCCTGCATCGGGGTGTTAAATTCAATAAACGCTGATCTGTAGGCCTGGCTACGATCTGAATGCACGTTTTCAATACTCCTTATTGAGCCATTAAACCTAATAGCTGTTACAATAGAGCATTACAATTTGTCTCGTCGCGATGCTTCGTAGAAACACGTTAAGGAGAGTACTTATGGTGGTGAACCAAAGTGGAACTTGTGCGAGCAGGTATAAAGTCACGTATCGATCGGTGGTGAGGGTTTATCGCCGGATATTGTAAAGTGGTCGCCGTTACACAATGTGTCGGGGTATCGGTACAACTGCGGCAGGTCTGCGAACGTTAATTGTGTTGGGAATAAACCGATATTAATTTTTTAATTTTATTGGGGCCCATTACTTAATAACGTAACCAAATTATTGGATCGCCTCGTATTTCAATGT
>CAJOBZ010000036.1:645000-812500 GCA_905332375.1 Pieris macdunnoughi | reverse complement strand
CGTCACCACACTTTCTGTCAGTGAGGACAGAATTTCGGACAATGGAAGCCGAAAATATTGAATTATTATTAAATTTGATTCGAAATTATCCCGAATTATATTTAGTTGGGCATGTTAATTACAAAAATGCATACAAAAAAGAGGTGACATGGAGGAAAATTCAAGAAAAGACGGGGATAGATGGTAAGAAATAAAGCTACAATGACATTTCCTTGCGAAAAAACTGCAGTGTACTAACGTTCCGCAGATATTTCGCTACCGCAATTATTTCGCAAAGACTCGCAGCCGCATACGAACGCGTAGGTGTACTAAAGGCGTTATAACGAAAAAAATCCTATAACGTAAATATGAGTTAAATTTATTTGGTTTAACCCAATACCATTACATTAATTCTTCCTTCCCTATAACGAAACCCTTCTATAACGAATAAAAATGATCGGTCCCTTGAAATTCGGTATAAAGAGTTTACGCTGTATACCCCTAAGCGGCTGGACAAATTTTGTGTATATGTGTCCAAGTGGATCAAGAATGGTTAAAATTTGAGAAGTTTTAGAATTTTAAATGTTGAATTACAAAAAAATAGCAAAGAAGCGAATAATGAAAATTAAATTTTTGATTATTTATTTTAGACTTGTGCCGGGTGCGCGCAATAAGTTGGTAATATTTCCTGGTGCTTAAAAATTAAACATACATATCTTTGTTTCTATAGTCTATTTACTGACTAATTAAATTAGTTATCGTATTTTAAGACATTTAATAGGCAACCAGGGTTTTATGGTTTGTTAGCACTTAGACTCTCATTAGGTCCACCAGGATACCAGAGTACAACATTTTCTAAAATTTTGTACTTATTCCATGTTATACACCTAGCAGATTTAACTGGATATTATTAAAAGCTTGGAACTTCACTGATAACGCTCTAATGATAGTCTTGGTCCTTTAATCAAAAAATAAGCGTGTCGAGCGTGAAATATCATTAGTCCTTTATAGAAAATGAAGTGTAGATAATGTAATTTGGTAGCGTTATGCTTTTATCTTCGTAATTAATGAACTAATTGGGCCGAGGTAATTGGGCCAAGAGTGTCTTAAATGACACTCACTTTGAGTGCCGGGATTATGTGTAGGCGAGAGCTGAGTGCTCGAATGTAGTGAACATCGTCACTTAGATCTCGAAGCAATTTTTGTAATTGAATCCCGTATTGAAATTTCATCTTTCGCGATTTGACACAGTCGAGATATTTGAAGCCATTACGTTTTTCCAATTCGATAGCTTTGTGTGTCATATTCGAAGCGTTAATATTCGTGGGCCAATATGTCGTGATATTAATGTGACAATATATAAATAAAACCAATCTAAAACCTTTCTGTTAACTTTATTTATTATTTATAACGAATACTAGTCTATGCATACAAACGTGTTAAAAAAATAGTAAACCATTTGTTTAATTTTTATCTTTAAAAAGCATTTAGGAAATATTTTGTCCGTAGGCCATTATTGAAACCTACAAATTATCTTTACTAAGATCTCACGAGTATAATAACTGAAAAGCAAAAAGAAAAGCTTGAGAAATCTTTAAACTAAATTGATTATCATCGCTTGTAGAATAGCGGGTGCCATTTAGTTCTGCAGATACCGCAGTGTTCTCTCTGGCTGACAGGGTCACTACCAACTCAATGACAGCAACAAATTAGTTTATCACAGTGTCTGCTGACAATGAATCTCAATTAATATGAGGATTAACGAGCTCCCTCCATTAGTGCGCAGTAAATTCATATAAAACAACAAACGCAGCATGATGTAATCAATGACTTTATTCTCCATCCCATTTTTTTTATAGAACAGAGGGAAAAACGGGTAGGAGGCTCATCTGATGTTATGTGATACCGCCGCCCATGGACACTCTCAATGCCAGAGGGCTCGAAAGATCGTTGCCGGCCTTTTAAGAATTGTTACGCTCTTTTCTTGAAGGAAATAAGTTTTAGAGTGTCCTTAGTCGAAGTGGTTCGGAAATACTTCAGTAGGCAGCTCGTTTCACAAAGTGTGTGGCCTTAAAAACGCTCAGTTGTGAAACGACGCACGGCGAGGTGATTTTGGTGGAATTTCGTATTTTGCCTCGAAATCCGATGATGAAACTTAGCTTCAGGTATTAATCCGAACAACTCTTCTGAACAATAAATGAGGAGTAACATCCCTACTATATACATGTTAACAGCATTTGAAAACCAAACAATAAGCAAAACAAAACAGAAATCCATGTCGGTGATTTAATATAAAGTTAAGTAAAAGTAAAGTAAAAATCATTAAATCATGTAGGTAAAATAATGAACACTTATTTTACCTACATGATTTACTTTTATTTACACTGACTCGTCAGTAAAGAAATACATATTAATGCTTCTAATTTTACATTTACTGCCAGTTTTCAAATCAAGGGCGTAGAACGGAAGAGAAGAACTGGCAATAAACTCTCCGCCACTCTTTTTAATCGCCATTTTTTTTACATAACGTTTGTAAGGAGCTGCAACCATTACACCATGTTCCACATGACATATCAAGTAATTAATAATAATAACATAAATTTAAAAAAAAACAAAGACTTGTCCTCTATAAGCAGGCATGGTGAAATAGGAGCACGCACTTACATTCTCGTGGGAACAAAACGCAAACACATAGTCGAAATAAGCAACATCACCGCATATAATCTCTATATAGTATATGTATAGATATCTCCTGTGCGTGTGTTTGTACTCCTAACTCCTATCTCCTCCTAAACGGCTGGACGGATTTTGTGTATGTGTTCAAGTAAATTCGAATGGTTTAGATTTCCAATTAACTGATTGTTTTTGTATTCAAGACGTGTGTACGGCAAGTGACTGTCCGGTTTGCTAGTAACTTAGTAATACTTCATGGTGCATAGAAATCAAACATACAAAACTTGCATTTGTTTTCTATCTATTGACTACTTAGGGTCCGCAGTTATCATAAGGCGTTGATTCCGTCAACATGTTAACAGCCATTGAATACAATTGAATAATTCATATATCTCGTTTGTATCAGGCTTGAAATTACGATAAAAAGGCTTTATTTTAGACAAAGGTAAAAATAAAACCCGAGGAATTTTAATCTACGCTCGTTAGGATAGGGGATGCGAGGGGGTTCAATTGTAATGACATCTGAGGGACAATCGTTTTATAGGAATTACAGAAAACATAGAAGCTATACGGAATTTTTATTTTAGTTACATAAAAAGTAATTGAAAAAATAACTTAAACCACAATTCTAAATATAAATGTAAATAAATCTAACCTACCACAATCGAATGCTTACGTGAATGTATTTTTTTACCATTTGTGTAAGGTTTTCTCTATCTGTATTGGTCTTCGGTCTTTCACCGCACAAGCGAGTGTTTAATCGCATAGTCAGACAGACCTAAGGGTTAAGATCCGCACGCTGAAGCCACTAGGCCAACACTGAAATTTTCTCACGGTTTTTTATTATGAATTAATTTGCTTGTACGCAAGTATTCATTACCTTGGCATATGCCAAAATATTAAGTGTGAACTGTTAAATGGTCATTGGAAATAATATGTAACAAATTTGCCCACATTGGCCCCTGAATCTTAGGTATATAATTGCGGTGCGGCCTCTCTGTTTCTCGGTTTTAAGAGCGCCGTGGAGTTTCATTGGGAACAGTGATCGAGTTCCATACATACAGCCGTGGAGCGACGATATTTCCTCACATACAAAAAATATATATTCTTAAAAAATATCCATTGTTCAAGGATAAAACTTTATGCAAAATTTGCTAACGAGGCAACTTAAAAGCATTGCGATGCATTCTAATTACACATATTCATAAAATCCAATTAAGAGGAAGCAGGGTTCAAAGGTGAATTTACCTAAACATTGGAGCTAAAACGGGTAATCCGATTAAAAAATGAAAACTCCGACTAAATCAGGATCAGCTCCCGTCCAGACACCTCTTTGTTTGTAAAAAGCTTTGTTTTCACTTTTAATGTTTGGTTTGACGTTGTCTCTTGGACACATTTGTTCGTAGCTTTTCGGCTACGACATGATGAATAATCGTTTTTTGATAAAGAAAGTTAGGTTTTGAAACATAAAGAAAATGTGTGATTTTTGGGTGTGTATTTTTACGTTGTTTTGTAATACAATACATAATTAGCTAATATATTAAATTCTAAGAATTAATGATGAGTTTTGTGCCTCACCATAATTACTTCAAGCCATTAACAGTTAGTAAGATATATCAAATATTAATATATATAATAGAAGATATATCAATAAATATACAATTTATTAATTAACCTTATTCTATTGTTACATTGTTTTACGGACAATTGTCCAACACTATGGGACATTCCTATGTGGGTAACCAGACTCTTCCGAGGTACAAGTACCTCTCCGTAGCCTGTCTCAATTGAAACTTCTTCTCCTTCAGGAGCTACTTTCCGTATTTTAACAAACTGCATAAACTTTCGTGTCGTCCCGATTCTATGAAGGATCTTTTATTCATCTTTCTTTGGATCGTCATACTTCGAACTTAGTACTCATAATATTGAGTAGTTTTATTTCCTTAGATCTCAATACAATCAATAATAACACACATGAAACTAAAAACGCCAAAAAGCCTATGAGTATGAAATGCTAGTGACACTTTATTTCGCTCTGGCAATCCGGCGCGTCAAGTGGAGGAAATTCGATTCATTTCCGGCGGAAGTACACGCTCAGTGTGACCTGCTCGAGTGTCAGGCCTTTCCCCACCCTCCTCTTCATACTAGACCTATTACATTTTTGTACTGGAAATGTACAAAAATCTATATATTTTTCGATAAAATAGGTATTTTTTAATTAAAATAATTAACGTTCAGTTACTGTTATTGTCAGAGCAGTGTTGGCCAAGTCGCTTCAGCGTGCGACTTTCATCCCTGAGGTCGTAGGTTCGATCCCCGGCTGTGCACCAATAGACTTTCTTTCTATGTACGTTTTTAACATTGGCTCGAACGGTGAAGGAAAAGATCGTGAGGAGACCGGCTTGCCTTAGACCCACAAAGTCGACGGCGTGAGTCAGGCACAGAAGGCTGATCACCCACACACATGCCAATAGGCAATCTATCTTATTAGATTGACACATGATCATGAAACAGATATAGAAATCTGAGGCCCAGACCTAAAAAAAGGTTGTGGCGCCACTGATTTATTTATTTTACTGTAAACATAATTTTTCTACACATTATCGTAACCAATATTGCAGAGTGCATAAACGTACATAAATGTATTTTTCTTTCTTCTTTTATGAAAGTGACGAAATTCGTTTCTGACGAAGGCTAACGCGGCTATGTGAGCTGCTACACCATATTAAGAATCTACTCTCTATGCTTTGTGCACACTCACACTTTACATATTACACACACACCAATAAATTATTAGTAAATTGTCTTGCTTAGTACTTATTGTTCATCGTAATGGTGCTAAATTTTATCTTTACACTGTGTAATATGAAAAAGCTTTTAATAAATTCTATAAGTGTGTCTTGGTAATTTCTATGTTATTACTAGTTTGCTAGTTTGCTTTTCTATCAATATCATAATGTAAAATCGATCTCAATCCGTTGTTTATGCGTAAGTCTACCGAATTTTAGAAAAATATAGCCATAACATAAGATCGTTAAGGGAAAGTACCACGTCTGTATTTATTTTTCTGCCACAAATATAAAATTAAAATGAATCCTTATTTTCCCGTCATTAAGTGAAGCGCGGAAGCCTGAGGGATGAGGATGTCTCGAGACGCATGAAAGCTCTCATAAAATTCAAATTTAACGCTAATGCCTTTTATTTTCGGTGTCCTCTTGATCGATAACTTTCAATATCGTGACTTTCATGAGCGTTAACTAGATTATAATATTTTATATCCAGGAAAGATTCTCGGTTTAGTCGTCTGCTATTAACGTAGATGGTTCTTAGAAACTTATTAGAAGTAATCTGTAGCAGTGTATTTAACAGTTTTAACTAAAGCATGTATTGTTTATATGAATGGGAAGTTTTTCGTAATTCGTATTTTTTAAGTAATCAAACAAAACTTAATATTATTACTAGCTTCCAGCTATTTTAGCCGCGTAGATTTCGTAAATTTGGACAAACTTTGAGACCTCTTCAACAATAATTCAGACATTAATTCTTCAGTTTTACATACGCCACTGCACAGAAGGTTGGCCTATTAGAAAAAACTAATAATCACGAAACAGATATGGAATTCTGAGGCCATGACCAAGGGTTAAAATTGTAGTATTATTGGTGTACCCAGATTAACATATTCATTCACATATGGAAGAATAGAAATATGACGAAGCCATAAGCAAAAAAAATCTAACATATATAAACGTCCTATCAAAATAACATATATTGTTGGTACCTTTCTATAGTTACAAAGAAATAGAATATTTAAAACTAAATTCTTAGTTGCATTTTGCTCAATTTTAGCAACCGTTTAAAAATTGTTAAACCCGAAACACCTCAGCCTCGCAATACCACAGTGAGTCGGTATGTACGTTTCGCAAAAAGTGCAAAATGTCTGACTAACTGCATTTTTCGGTCTACTGCATAGCTCCAGGCCTTCAATGGTTTGTGGAGGGGAGGTGGGGGAGCTATTGTAAGCTCTGATCAACCAGACGGCTTTGCTTAATAGAATCATGTGAATCAATAGTTCAGATTTTTGTCGAAATACCAATGGAAGTGCTGTGTTACTTTTAAATAATAGTAATTATAGTAATTACTGTTCTAGACTTTGTAAATTTAAGTTCCAAATAAAATCCCCTAACACAAAATAATATCAAATATGAGCGATTTGGTTAGTGACTCGACTATAGGCGCTTCAAAATACGTTTATTGATTAAGTACGTTTCAAAGCAGATTACTTGTCCAAAGCACACCCAAGACGGACTTCTAACAATATTATTTGTGCCATACTGATGTGGACTAGGCTACTATGCGAATGCTTGAACTAATCATAACTCGGTAGCGTCAAAGTTAAAATAATATTTATATCACGTAACACAAAAGCCTATTGAAAAACAAAAATCCTAAGTTTCCTTTATTCTCAGAAAATACATTTACCTGTTAAAGTAGTCCAATCTAGTTTGTGAATAAAACTCACGTCACATACAAAAATGGGAAGCAGATTCCGTAGAAAATCCTATTTCAGTAAGTTACGGGCTCGCTACAGCCAACGGCAATCTAACCACAATGTGACAGTTTCATGACTCGACGTGAAAAGTTGTTGCCCTGCCGCTACATGTTAACTCGTTCCGAGGACACTTTTTTACTCTGTGACGTTTAATTGAAGTAGCCGAGTGTGTGATGTTTGCGTTTCTAGTTATATTCGACGAATGTAAATTGTGTGAGTCTAATTTGTGCCTACGCGAAGATATAATGCGCTATTTATAAATCGAATTGAGTTCTACTGATTCATGTATTTAATTTTTTATGAAACCTAATCGTAAACAGAGGTGGTGTAAAGTCTTATAAGCTGTCTAACACGCTCAATAAACTAACAATAAAGCAGTAGCGTTCTCACCCTGATCTGTATAGGCGCAAGTGAAAAGCGATAACACTTTCGTACCTAAAACGATAACAGTGATCTACAAACTATACTTATATTCAGAAACAAAAATATCGTATTAAAAAACGTAAGAATATACCTTCCCAATATATTTGTCACTTCGAGAGAATTACATTTGGTTTAGTTGTATTATTTATATTTTTTTGTACTTTAAGGCGTATCAATGATTTGCCGGTAAATGTATTTTGTATGAATAATTCGGCTAAAAATTAAAGCTGTAATCAAATGTCATCAATAACACTAAATTACAATATCATTGTGTAAGTAAAATAAGTAATACACGTTGAGATTCTCTTGTTTCTTTTTTTGTTTCGTCGGTGAAAAATGGTAGCATTCTTTTCTTGTACCATCGCTATAAGTCAGAGAGTTTTTTTTTTTAAAGACAATTCACACCAATTGACCTAGTCCCATGTTAAGCTGGTGAAGCTTGTGTTATAGGTACTAGGCAACGGATATACACATATTATAGATAGATAGACATATAAATACATATTTAAACACCCAAGACCTAAGCACAACACCAAATGCTCATCACATCGATGTTCGTCTCAGCCGGGAACCCGGGACCCATGGATTCGCAGTCAGGGGTACTAACCACTAGACCAATGAGCCGTCAAAAGCCGTCAAAGAGTGTAGTGAGCAAACTACTTCCTCGCCATAAAGTTCCCTGAGATGAGAATGACGTATTTATTTTTCACATTGTGATTCAGTTAAATTTAAAAATGCCAATTCCTCAAGGCATTGTTAAGGCTATATAATTATTTTTAAATAGAATTGTATTCGATTATGTCGTATCCCTACACTATCTAATTAATTCAAATATTATTATAAATTTATATTTCGTAAAATGTTATAATTAGTTCGTTAGACATGCTATAAGATATTTTATTCCTTGTAGAGACATTACTTCTTCAGAGTTATAGTGTTCTTGCACTTCTCTTAGCAAATACCAAAAAAACCAGCTCAAAACATCCTCCGTGTGGCAATATATCTCCTGGAAAAATATTTAGTAAAAGATTTATTAGTAGAACAAGCGTGTTTGTCGAGTATTTTAGTTATATAATATATGTTTCTATTTGGCAATAACTCCTTAGACAATAAGTTGTCCAATCCTCTTTTCAAAAAACTGTAACTGATAAAAATCCGAATTTATAACATTTTTACATGTTTAACATATTCCTTATTACTCTTGTGTATTATTCTTGATATTATTTTTATTTATTAATGATTTTTTAAAGATTTTTATCGCTATTTTAACTGGCTCTTTTATCTCTGCCTTCTAATAAATTTAAGAAATGTATTAAAGAAAAGCTGTGTAAAAAGGCTTACTATAAAGTCAACGATTATCTAGTTGATAAAAGGGCCTGGGACTAGTGCTAGACAGGCTACTTCTAATTAATTTGCGATATTGGTTTTAAAATAAGTGTTGTTTGATGATTTGCTATTTTAAAAGAGTACCGAGAGATTTTTACGCCGGCTTTTTCTCTCGGCCTACACCCTCTGTCTTCTTTGCCGATGAGTAGGGATGCCTACAAATTCAAATTTAATGACGTGGAATAAGTGATACATGTATCTTATGTTCCATAATAAACATATTTTATTTTTATTTTTTTTATTTATAATAAGACATATAATTTGTTAGTTTAAAAACATATGGTATGTATATTACCATAACAGAGAAAGAGGTCAAATGAATACTTGATTCATTCATTGACGTGACGTTTCACCTTTGTTCGAATTACAGGTTAAAGTTTACTGTTTATTACTTAAACAAGCTTGCATACTTTTTATGACATTGAAGCGTTGGATGGACTTCATTTTAAAATTGCTGTACAACTATAAATAATCGTAATTCTCAAAAGAATATTTCTCTTACATTGAATTTAATTTAAGCACTGTAATAAATCAAGTAAAAGAATGAAAATAGTAAGATAAAGTGACGTTGGAACGTCCTGGAATGTATCCAGCCTAACTAGCACATACGCTCCCTTGAAATATTCGCTATTCGATAGCGGAAGAACAGAAAATGTGCCAGTTTTTAAAATTTAAATTGCCAAGGCTATTTTAAACATTTGATCAATATTCTACAGTTTTAACCGATATTGTAATACTTAACATTTCAAATGTCTTATAATGTCGACTCGACTAAAATGCCTACTAGTAAATTTAGAGCAGTGTTGGCCTAGTGGCTTCAGCGTGCGACTCTCATCCCTGAGGTCGTAGATTCAATCCCCGGCTATGCACCAATGGACTTCCTTTCTAAGTGCGCATTTAACATTCGCTCGAACGGTGAAGGAAAACATCGCGAGGAAGCCGGCTTGCCTTAGACCCAAAAAGTTGACGGCGTGTGTCAGGCGCTGGAGGTTGATCACCTACATACCTATTAGATTGAAAAATGAAACAGATCAAATCATGAAACATATTCAGAAATCTGAGGCCCAGACCTAAGAAGGTTGTAGCGCCACTGATTTTATAGTAAATCTATTAAATACTGTGTCGACTTAATTAAAACGACCGTGACGAAGTGGTTATGGCATATGGCTAATGCTGGGTCTGGGTTTGATTATCTGTAAAACAATAACTGCCCAAAGAAATATTGGTAGCCACAAAAGGCTGAATAAAACATTGTTAACTAAAAATATATATTAAATAGGCACAGACTTATTTGTATCCATCTAACTGGGACGTTGCGGGATTTGAAAAATGTATAGCCATAAATAATTGCTCTGAAAACATACACGAGTATTCTAATTAGAAAGGTTTGAAATAACTCCCAATTTCCATTGTTTTATTTAATTATTAACTTATACAAAAATAACACTGAAAGTAATCTAAAAATTCAAATAATTTTACCAAAATTAGGCCTGGTATGAATAATTAAACTTCGTATTTTTAGTAGAATTTAAATTAGATCGGAGTTAATTTTGTATGAACCGAAAGGTTTATTATTATGAATGTTATTAGATGCTGAGTAGCCATAGAGATTTTGATAATTTCCATGAACCCCGTAGTAACCGGGTAGATAATGTCCATAGTTGGATAATAAAACAGCTATTAAAGGATCAACAGGAAGGTGATCAGGACTATTGTATCTAAGTGGTATCCTTACGGGAACGTTTATATAGACGAAATCTTTGCCAGGCGATTGTCGGCTGTTTTGTCGTAGAGATAGGGAGTAATTTGGTAATTTGTCGCTTGTTCTAATATTGTAGTTGGATAGGATCTTCAAGAAGTCATTTGTTGGGTTTCGTTCGGTGGGTTGATACTGCTCTAGTATAATGTTACTTTGTTCACCGGCTATATCTTCAGTAATTTCGTATGCATTTTTTTCGCTTGTATCTATTATTTCATTTATTGCATTTTTAGACATTTTTTTTGCTACACGGTTACTCGGTTTTACAGTGCTTGGTTCGTCTTGTTCGTTTTTCAAATTGTGTGTTGATTGTACATCTGAAATAAAGTTTAGAATAAAAATAACTTGTCTTAATTATTAGGATTTTTCTCGCCTTTAACAGTTTAATTGCTAAAAGCTATTTGTGAAATTCTTACCTTCTGTATGGAAATGGGAATCTTCAGGATGGAAATCTTGAGAGAATATTTCACGGGCATCAGTTAATTTTATATTCGCTCCAAATGTACTGTCGGTGAATTCCTCCACATTCCGCGCTTCTTCGGAATTTCGATTTACTTGTGTTTTAATGAAATTTCTTGTACTAAACACTTTTTCACTTGATATGGGTTGCCAGCCGCTGTCCGAAATTAGCTCGCAATTTAAAGTTGTAAGGAGAGTTATCTAAAATTATTTTTAAATGTGAGGTCGAAGCAAAGCTCAATTACCTTTATAATAATAATTAATGGTTACGTCATTATTGTTCGACAGTCATGATCATCTTGATACCTAATATGAATTATTTTTGTGAATAATTACAAATGACGGGTAGCAAATAACAATTATATTAGTGTCACCAATGGTTCTCTTTTAGCACAAACTATACATTTATATATGTATAGTTTGTTTATGTATATTTGTATTGTACAAATAAACGTGACAAAACATTATGTAACACAAATCACAAAATCACAAATTTCTTAAAATCAGTCTGAATTGTATCTATTATATAGAAACCTAGTATCTTAAAGCCATGGCTCTTAAAACTGTATTAGATTTTGATATAGAGAAGTTATAGCTCGCGCTATTTTCTGAATATTACCCAAAGTTTAGTGTAGGAAATTATTAATTATTGAATCAATTACGAATTAAATGTTAATTTTACTTGATCTATAAAAATTTAGTTTTACATTAAAAAGAAATAGTTTTTTTTTTAAAGTAACTGTAAGTGGACTCACCACGAGAATAGCAAAAAGAGTGTTCGCGGACATGTTGCAGACTGAATAGAGGTCCTTGAGTAAGCCGTGTCGGGTCAACGAGTTGTAATGTAAGGGTTAGAACACATGTTTGATTTTTATTTTTTTTATTATAAGCTTCAAACTATTTTTTAACTGTTATTGTTGTTATTCATACTTAATAATAATACAAAATTAATTTACAAACAAATTTAAAACGTTTGGTCCCTGTGGCATTGTACCATTAATTCTGGCAGCATATCCTCGCTATATTTAATATTGCTATACTTATTCGTTAAGCGAGTAAAGCACCAGCTCTGGCGTCACCGGTACTATCTACCTGGCGCCAACTTAAATCTTTAATTCGATCCTTAGGTGGATTGGCCATGTAGAACGGATGAGTGAGAAGTGGCTTACAAGTAGGAAAAGGCCATCGTGGATGGTGAAGTTTCGTTGGGTAAGCCTTGACATACCTGGAACAAATCCAGGAGGTACTAGAGAAGGGACAAGTTACAGGTAGCCATAACCGAGCATGAGCGAGGAGCATGCATGGTGATTGTCATGAAAGTGGATGAAGCGAAAAAGGCGTAAATATAAAATAACTAACTTTTGTTTGTGCGCTCATAATTTGAAGATAATAGTATAGTATTAATGTATTATTATTATATATATACTAGCTGACCCGGCCAACGTTGTTTTGGCATGTAAATTATTTCTAGGAAACATTTTTTTAGTTCAATAAAAATAACTATCTTCTATAATTATATATTTTCTACAGACGAAAATTCATTCGCAATAGGATGTTACATTTTCAGTATTTCCAAAAAATAAAGAAAATGTCCAGCTAAACCGGCAATTACTAATATTGTATCTACCAATGTGTTACCAGCTTATATTTGACATTATTTTAATTGCATTTTCTTTTACTCAATACACGAAACTGCTTTTAAGAGACGTTACAAAGACAGTGGACAAGAACATTGCACTTTATTTAAACAACCGTAAAAAGAAAAAATCTTGCCGTCTATATACAGAATTTGAAACAATTTACTTTTTATTTATAAAACATTTTAAATACAGATCTTGTGAAAAAGAAGCTAAATTCATTTAAATTAAAGTGTTCGCTAATCAAATTACCTCAATGTAAAATTCGAATTATGAATTGTTATTTTTTTATTTTTAATACAAGACCGGCAGGTTGCGTGTGTCGACACAAGTTCCGTATTTCTATTTCATTTAAAAATATTATTTGTGGAAAACAAAGTTCAAATATGTGTTTAAAAGTCATATAGTAACACAAAGTAATGAGGTTATATTACAGTTTGTTCTTAATTCCAATAAATAATTGTTAAAAATACAAAAAAATATCTAATTGGAATCTAAACTATTCTCGATGTACACGAAAAATTTCACCAATGTCGGTCCCAGGCCAAGGAGGGCAACTGGCGGCCGTATCACTTTCGAGCGATCTCTTTCTGGCAACAACTGTGAAAAAAATATTAACAAATTAGATAAGGTAAGCACGAAGTTCAAAAATACATAATACATATAGTGTGATTATTTAGACAAAACTAAAACAGGAACAAAAAACTAAACTGAAAAGGGACACATGAAAAAGAAAAAGTGCACATGGATCACGATAATTTTAGATCAGTCTCACATCAGTTGGTACGAAAGTTAGCGATATGAGGTGAGGGGAGGATTTTTCTTTCAGAGATTTTAATTACGAACTAGCACTTCCTGGTTTCAGTGCGTTAACCAAATAAAACTTTTTACCATCCTAAATATTAATAAAAACCAGCTTATATATTACGTTGAATCACTAAACAATTAAATTATTTAATTTAAATGTTTAATCACGACAGGCAGCAACTCTATATAAAATTAAATAAATTAGTGCGGTTTCGTGTCACTTTAGAATTTGCCTAATTGAGTGACAATTAAAACCTATGCTGAGCTGAAAATCTGTTAGAATTCCAATTAAACTGACTGTTACTTTAATGGCCACAAAACGAAGTTCTAAATTAAATTATATTTTCTAATTGTGTATGTTTGAAATAAAAAACTTTAAAATTAGACCAATTTTTAAAATAATTTCTTTATTAAAATGCTACATTGTATAACATAGGCTTATGTATGTATGTATTGTCGACTCGGTTTTCGCACTTAGATGGCCATTTGGTCGGTCGTGCCAAAAGTCCTAGCTAATTAAGCCAGCGTAGAAGCTCCGAGGTTTCATGGGCATTTCTCAGGCTTCACGGAGCGACCTCACTGCTCCGAGGATTTCTGCTCGTTGGGCAGCCACATGCCACGCAGGACTCCGTGGCTGTTTCCTCTGCGCGGAATCAACCTCTGACTGTCTGTCGCGTCACAAAGAGATGTTTATGAAAGAGACAGTGGCTCGTAATTGTCCTATCATTACTTTGAGACTAGTTCAGCTGAGGCTTAGAACTCGATTTGTCACTAGCGGGTACTAGCGGCGCTATTTCGGACTGTCTGCAGTCCGCGTTTTGCTACCATCGGTGGTGTTGGAGGTCTGTGGTTCTTTGGCGAATCCAGGTTCGCACTTGCGAGAAGGGCAAGGGAAGGAGTGGGTACGGACCAACCGGCATCATTCCTGGAACCTCTCCTTGCAAGTTCGTCAGCAGCATCATTGTCAAGAGATCCACTGTGTCCTTTTATCCACTGTAGGATAACCTAGTTTGTCAGGGTTATAACATAGGCTTCATTAATTTCCAAAATTAGAAAATGTTCGGCCACGCTAAGCCGGTCGATAATATGTAAAGGTATGTGTAGGCTTAAGCTTATGTCCGATTAGCAATTGTTTTAATAGGAATTAAGATTACTTAAAAGTACGTGATTTGGGGTGAGTTCCGGTAAGATCTCAAGTTCGAAATAAAATTAAAATCCATTACAATTAATTATTTATTAGTTGCCTTTATGCGTTTGATACCATAATTCTAAAGCCCGAAAAGTACGTGGACTTCTTGTTACCACTATTTTGGATGGTTCTGTGGGATGTGATGTCTGTTCGTTGCGCGCCTCCGTTTCTTTTACACTGTCATCGGTTTTATTTTCATATTTTCTTGTCCTGTAATTAAGGTCTAATGTTTTCTAATTTCTTATAAACGACGATGAAATATAAATTATAAAATTTATTACAGTACCTTCTGACACTTTCATCAATTAATTTTCCCACGGACCTGAAATTCATTCGTATTTATTATAAGGATCGAAAATAATCACGCAATACGCATGTGACTAACTATCCTTATGTAGTTCTTTAACATGTATAAGGAATATTATTATGTTAAAGAACTATACTATTTACCACTCTATACCGATACCGCGTTTTACATTTCTGGTTATTGCTACAACCGCCCCTTGTATTACTATATTTACTTTACAAATTGAAATTTAGCGCCATCTATAATGTAACGCACATACTAGTATAGAGACATTGACATCGTTTTGACTATGTTTTAGTATGTTTGTAATCTGCTAGACAGCGCTTAAATAAAAATGGCATAAGTATTGTTTTAACATTGCTATACTAGGTGGCGTTAACAAACAACGCGAAGGTAGCATAATCTTTTTGTCAAATTATTCTATATTGTACTCTAGATGGCGCTATTACAATAAATTAGTCGTTTCATAATTAAGCAGCTTAAATTTTTCAAGGATATATATTTTGTTTCATATTTTTACATATATGAAAATGTTCCCATATTTTGCTGACGGAGAATAGATTTCGAAAATTTGAATCTTGTCTAGTAAGGTACCACAATAATTTTTTAAATTAAATATAAGTTATTTTTTTTAAGAAGTACTCATTACCCTATAGTTATATTCACGAATAAATGAAATGCGATTGATAACATTTACGTTAATCACTTAGTGAATAAGGTCGTAGATTTTATAGTCAAAAGTGTAAGCTTACTAATTGCCCATGTATGCACGAGAAGCCTTAAGTAGTGAAAGTAAAAAGTGGTTCATAATTCACTTAGTGTAAATGAACGCATGACCGGATCACTTCACCGGTTTCACACTCAGACAATAAATAGTAAAAATATTGTATGTTTTGTGTGAAATTAAATAACTTGCAATTATTCGAATATGCTCTATCGATATTATTAAATCAATGTGGAAAACCAAAATGAAATAAGCTTTTACCTATTTTTTGTATTTTGATTTAAAATAAGGAAAAGCAGTATTTATTAAATGTATATTATCTTAAATGTTGAACCGTGTTGGCTTCAGCGTGCGACTCTCATCCCTGAGGTCGTAGGTTCGATCCCCGGCTGTGCACCAGTGGTCTTTCTTTCTATGTTTGCATTTAAAATTCGCTCGAACGGTGAAAGAAAACATCGGCTTGGAAACCGGCTTGGCCTCAGACCCAAAAAGTCGACGGCCTGTCACGTGCAGGCACAGGAGGCTGATCACCTAGTTGCCTATTGATAAAAAAGATCTTTCAACATATAGATAAATCTGAGGCCCAGACCTAAAAAGGTTGGAGCGCCACTGATTTATCCAATAATTATTAAATATTGTTTTATTGAAACGACGCCTTCTGATGAAAAAAACACAATTTCGTATGTTAAATAGATAGTACCTTACCAAATGTTTTTGAAAAAACATTGTAACCCTTTCGGAGAAAATTTCGACTATACTCAACGTGCCAGTGCGATCAACCTATTGCCTTCCTAATAATTTGTTTAATACGTAATTTCAAAATGTAATTTATCTAATATTAGAAAGCCTGACGTATTGATATATAGTGTGGTGTCTTCGGAACAATTTGTACAATGATATTGGTTGTTAATGTGGCATGTCTATTGTGTTCTTATAGGCAAATCTATGTAATTAAATATTGTTCTTTTGATAAAGAACTAATATCACACTTAACGTGTTACTGATCGAATACTTGTTTAATTATTATTAGAAATAAACAAATCAGTTTCATTAACAATTACAGTTGTTGTAGGTACGTTTTGTAGTATATTATTAAGATTTATTAATGAATACATACAACAATTGGTTAGTTCACATTTCTTAACATTCTTAACAACTTTCTTCATTACATTTAAACATTTTAAGTTAGATTTTTTAGTGGTTTAGTTTTTGTATGGCCCTTTTTAGTGTAAAAGTCTCCTTCATATACTTCCATTTCGCTTTGTATTGAGCAACATTAATCCAGTTTTTCCCCGGTAGTTCTATCACGTCATCTGTTCATCTTTTCTTTTGTCGTCCTATACATCTCTTTCCAGTAGCTCCAGTCCATTTTGTTATTAAGTGTCTATCTTTTATCCCGCCTTATATTTATAGTATTTAAGTTAGTTTAATCGAATTGTTCTTTTAATAAAGCACAATACGATTCATTTGCTAAGTATTGTTTTATAATTAAACGAATCAGGTTTATTTTCAACATACGTTTTTTAGTATTTAAGTTACAACAGCCTTTGCCCAATGGTAAGGAATTCTCTGAGGTTGTCGTTTACCCTTCAATTGTAACCAATTTTTTTCTATGTACACAATAAAATTTGCTCCTACGACGTTGAAAAATATCGTGAGGATACCGACATACGGCTACTTGGACGGAGGTTGCAATCCTGGTTTTAGACCAATGATTTATCTATGCGGGCCTTAAAGACAAGGTAAAACTCTTGAGGTGCCAAAACACCGAAGATGGATCGTAATAGGTATTCCTTCCGTACTTCGCGTGGCTAAAATAATACTTCCATATATGTATGTTATATATATTTCGTATAGATTACGTGCTTCCTACACAAACATCGCACCAAAGTATATATAGGCCGCAGTCGCAGGTGCGGAAAGACATCGTTGTGCGAATTTCACGCTCCGCCGGCCCATTGTGCACGCAATCTTCTGTTACTACACTCCTAATGTTATTGTCGTATCTATAATATTACTATCTCTATAGAGCTGTTACAACAGTACTATGTCATAAACTGCTTAGATAAAAACACATGTCACTATAAGAGACAGAGTGGCTTATATAAAGACAGTTATTATCTTCCGGTCAGTACGCCGTTACGGTGTGATAACATTTTTTAGTATAATGTAAAACAAATTAGAAGCATCTTGCCCTTAATAGAACTGTAATGGACACTTTCGTTTTATTGACGTTCGTTCACTTAAGTGTACATTGTTAGTTACCTACATGAATAAATGATTTTTGACTCCTGGCTGCAAACAACTTGTTGGAACAGAATAAATGAATGCTAGAAGACCAATTTGACTTTTAGATTAAGAAATGCGGTAACAGTCGATTCGAGTAATTTATCGAGAGTGTCTTAGTCACCTATAACAATAAAAATGATAATATCATATGTACCGATACTGTACCAACATTTAAATAGAAAATGGCCGTTCAAATATTCGACGGTTTTAAGTTGATTCAATATGTACGGACCTAATAATACGAGTGAAATGGAAAAAGTATTGTTGAGGTTCACAGTCTGACATTTTAATCTTATAGTAGATACATTACTTATTTATTACGGTATTTGCTAATTCTTCACGTTGCCACAGATAGAGTAGTTTCATACCTGACTTTATGGATATACTTAGCTTATATAAGAGACCAATCAGGACATCTTTCGGACAGATGACAATCTTTAACGGTGTTATAACGGTTTCACTTATATAGATTACAATCTACCGAATAAATACGTTAAAGTAAAGTGTATGTGCGGCTTAGGTTCACAGACTTTAAGACAGTTGACACTTTCGTAGATTAGATTACGAGACTTAACGTATTTACAAGTTCTACGTTAGATTACATAATGAACTTGCAGTAGTTAACTGACTTGCGTTATCAAGAGAAGGTTAAGCAATAGGTAAACTGCTACAGATATATAATAATCATTGTATAGTTAAAACTCATTTTTAAATTGCGTTATCTGTGATTTAAAGAAGTAAACTGTTCTAGTGAAAATCGTACATTAAAGTTATATTATAAATTGTTTAAGCTGAAGCCGAATAAATATAGAAAGCATTAAGGTTGAAAATGTGTTTTCTTTTTCCTTAGTTAAATATTGATCACAATAGGGACCACATTGCTCTCCAATGCCTACGACGTATGTATGTTGGTTGCTAATTAATTTTTGGTCAACCAACTAAGTAAAACTTAATCATTGGAACTGACTAACTCTGATCAATTCTAACCGACGGTAATCTTATTTCAACTAACGCTTCTACACTGATAGCAGTGCGTTATGGTTGTACTATTAACTCTATATAAATATAATTTCGAGTAAACAAATAAGTTGCATCATTGCACTTCTAAGCACCTGCACCGCTGATGGTATGATTGCTCAGAATCTTCCTCAAATTCATATACCAACATATTTATGGATATTGCGTAATTTATTATTTAAGCAATGTGTAGCTGTCAATAACAAAATTCTAATAAACAGTAATGTGTAATAGACACTTAAGATCGCCCCTAATAACATACATTTAATAAAATGAGCAATATATGAGTCCGATGTATCTACCAGTGGCGCTCAACCTTTTTAGTTCTGAGCCTCATATTTTTGTATCTGTTTCATAATAATTCGTCAGTCTAGTAGGTGATCAGCCTCCTGTGCTTGATACATGTCGTCGACTTTTTGATTCTAAGGCAAGCCGATTTCCTCACGATGTTTTCCTTCACCGTTCGAGCGAATGTTAAATGCGCACATATACAGAAAGTCCATTGGTGTACAGCCGGGGATCAAACCTACGACCTCAAGGGTGAAAGTCGCTCGCTAAAGCCACTAGGCCAACACTCGTTGTAGATTTTTATAATAACTATCGGACCCGACAGACGTGGTCCTGCATGCTTTACAAGCGATTAGGATATTAAACAAAGTATGAAAGTACAGTCTGCAGCGCCATCTGTCGGGCTGATTTGTGAATCTAAACCATCCAGGGCGCAACAAATTCATTCAAATATGTCCAGCCGTTTAAGAGGAGTTCAGTGACATACGTACAGTAGAATTATGTATATAAAGATAGTAATGTATTAATTAAGCAGACAATTATAAACAACTAGTGGACCCCACATACGTTGTCCTGCATGATATTCAAAGCGATTAGGATATTAAGCAAAGTATGAAAGTACCGACTGCAGTGCCATCTGGATTGGTCAACTAACATTCCGCAGCCCCTTAACAATTGCTGTGCATTTTGAGGTTCAGTGACATACACACTCACGAAGATTTATAAATATAAAGATTGGTCAACTATTTTCAGCGCTACTTGCTGTGATTTTGTATGGCCAACGATGTTTTACGGGTCCATAAAGAATACCCAGACACCAATCAAAGTTGTGCTTTCGGATCCCGACTGTGCATCAATATACATGTGTAATTAATTGCTCATACGCTGATGGAAAACATAGTAACGATTTAGCACGTCGAAAACCCGCAAAGTCGTGTGAAGACTGATCATCTACTTCAGAAAAACTAAGGCCACACTATACAAAAGTTGATACAAAAACTTAATATTTACAAGGTTTCATTTGCGTATCAAGTTACGGAATTAGTATACCGGCAATGATTTGATAAAACATCTTAGACGAGAATGTATAATGCATGGTTTGGAGTCAAATTTACAGTACTGAAAAAACTGATTCGTAAACAGATTTATTTATTTTATTATTATTAATTGTTTTATTACAAAATTAAAATTTATATATTATAAACTCTATTTTATTGTTTAATTTTACAGACGACTGACACTAGGACATTCCTGTGAGCAGACAATTTGTATTTCTAAATGAAACTGTCAATGTCAATCCATCAAAATATTGTTGCACTTCAAAATGCAAAAAAAATCTAAAAAAAAAAAAAAAAAAAGAAAAAATATTAAAGGAAGGGGGGTGAATTTTTTTTTTTTTAGGGGGGGGGGGGACCCCCAAAGGGGGGGGGAAATTTTCCGAACCCCGGTTTAATGGCCCCAAAAAAACCGGGGGAAAGACAAAAATGAAAAAAAAATTTATTATGCACGAAGAAAGGTATCACATGTATGTTATATGTAATATTTCACCAAACAGGAAACAATACATAGGATTGAAAGCAAGAATAACATGTGCGGCGTCGGCGTTTTGGAGTACTAGGGAAAACGAAAGGTGCCCGGCGCCCCGGGGAGGCGCATTCCAGCGAGGTTCGCAGATATTTCCGACAGCTTGTACATAACGGATCATTGCACATTATCTCGAGTGAAATATTAAGTTCAAGTTAATGTTAAATACTTCCGTGCTTATGTATACGCAATTAACAAGTTCTCTTTTAAGTTATTAGATTGAAAGATAAAAATAAAATTAAAAGTCTAAGCTTTCCTGAAATTTATGTTAATGTAAAATAGTTTTACGCTCTCGTATTTGATTACATATATACTATATTACTATGCTTAAAAAACGTGAACCATAATATGTTTAAACTGCTTTGTTTTGTTCCCTTCTTTATCATATATATTATGTAGCTTTGCACTTCTTGCGCTTACAATATTTAATTCAATTTAGAAGGAAAAAATTGGAAGAGATCGCTCGCCCGTTGCCCTCCTTATAATTATATTTTAATTGTAGTGTAATTGGTGCAACACTTCGTTAAATAAATAAATGCAGTAACATGAACGAATAATGATTTCCATGGATTGAACTTCATATCTGCCAGTTGTAGCATCGAAGCGACATACCTGCTCTTTTGCAAAAAAAATTACAAATTCTTATTTTTATTTCTTTACTTTACAATATAAGCAAATCAATTTTACACGAAGTTATATTTAAATTTTAAAAATTTGCAGAGCAACTAATATTTTTTCTAATAATTTGATAACAAAATGTTCACAACTACCTTCAATTTAAATTTTCTTACTAATTGAATGTAATTCTTTGAGAGATGAAGTAACTTTAAACCGAACTTTTTTTCAAAAATTCATACAAATTCTTATAATATGATTATCGAGATTTAGATTGTAAATATATATAAAATTAATTCTATTCCAGACTTGGTTTATAGCGATAAAACTGATAATTGACTCAAACCGTTATAAACGCTGACACACCTTGAGAAAATTGCTGAACTTAGTGGTTTCTATAACGGCATGATAAAAGTTATATTATTCACTATTTTAAGTAAATTTTTGATTTATGTATAGGTATGTCGCATTACGATTTAGTTCTGCCAGTTCAACCAGTATAGCAGTAAATAGATTCTTTTTTATGGGAAAGGAGGCGGGATACTTTAAATGAAATAAGCAACGCGGGAGGCTACCGGGTGTGTTGCCGACCTTTCAAGGAACGGTACACTCTTTTCTTAAGGCCGCTAAGTCGTATCGGTTATGGAAATACCCAGTTGGTTCCACAGAGAGGTGGTGCGCAGCGAAAGTGCCTTAAAAGCGCTGTGATGTGGAACGCCAGCCGTCGAGATGCAAAGGATGGAACTTTACCTATTATAATAACCTATTACCTCTTTTTAGAACGCGTCAGGATGCATCAAAATTGTTTTCTAGGCAATTAGCAGTAGCTTACGATCACTGAATGTTTTTATAATTTATGTGCGTTTGATGACTGAACAATGAATTATTATTTAGAAATTTTATGTAAAAAAATATTTTGACTAATTTGTAAGACCAGCCTTGCGATTCTATAAGGTAGAATAAGGAGGGATCTTGTAGTTTATTGTTTATCAGGATGCTAAATCGTAAAATGACTGTTTTACGACTGATTTGAGCGCGACCGCCGCTGCGAAAACCGCTGTGCGAGTTTGAAAAGTGAGTTACAGAATCGCAAGGTAGTATGAGATTGTTTAAATATCATAGTTTTACAATTTTGATATTGATTTCTGTTAAGCCAAATCTGGGGACAGTTTTATAGTTAGTCAAAATTAATAGTTGAAGTAAAATGTGTTTTATGGCGAGGATGACTCCCGTATGGCAAAATCTTACATAGCTATAAATTTTTGACTTACTGGAGTAAGACTTAACGTTTCTGAATCTTACCCTTAGTAGTCCTAAACCAAATACATGATGCTTTTTGTATTAAGTTAGTATATATGTTACAGTTAACACTGTTTTTAGTTAAAACTCGTTTTCCTAGTTAAAATAGTTTTTACTAAATCCTTGTCAAAACTAGAAATAACAATGAAAACTAGAATTTACCACTGTAAATTCATTTTCTGATAAATCTATTCACTCGAGCTTTATTACAACTAACACTAGAGAAACTAATTTGAATTTTGGGATTGAAAACAAGATAAAGTTTTAAAAATATTTATTAAAAGATCTAGGTATAGAAAATAGTCCGTACCTAGTAAAAAACTTACATAAAGGAAATTTTAGGGAACATCAGCATAAAGTAGTTGCCAAGGTGACAACATTAATTAAAAGTAAATAAAATAATCAAACAAATCAACAGAATACAACCATAAAATTTAAAAAAGGAACATTATAATAATATTTTTAAGGATATTGGTAAACATACAATAAAAAAATAATCAAACAACCTTAAAATTAAAAAGATGACGATCTACTTGTTATTGCAAGACAAACTATCGTGGCATTTTGAATTACAAAGTAGCCATTTTTCTTGCAGAGACACTTTTTGACATACATCCTTTCTTACATACAGCATAAATCCTGGCCTGTTCTATGAATGCTTCCTTAGCAACAGTTCTCAAGGTAAATTTTATAGGAACGTCTTCTTATGCAAAATGCTTGTGAACAGTTTTAACTGACTAACTTCGAAAAAACTTTTGTCTATAATAACTAGTTTTAACTGATATTCAATTGTGAGCATTAGTTAATTCTAGTTTTAACAAAGGCTTTAGTAAAACCTTCTAACTAGAATAACGCGTTCTATCTAAACCGGTATTAAGTTAGTATATAGATCGAATATATTTTAGGAAAATAGGTTTTCCCACGATGAAATGATTACAACGGTAATAGCAACTCGTCGTGACAAAATATTGCTTTGTTTTACTGAGGCTTATTTGAAATTCAAATTATGGGAAATGTTTGACGAAATTCCTTTTTATGACCTGGATTTACTAAGAAAACCTATCATTGTTACCTTGTAACTTTATACTATACCAACTGCTACGTTTTCTTAAAAAAAATGTATATATCTGCAAACTGGCAGGAGGGCGGAGGCTCACCTGATGTTAAGTGATACCGCCGGATATGGACACCCATATTGCGTTGCCGGCCTTTTAAGAATTGGTACCCTCTCTTCTTGAAGGACCCTAACTGGAATTGGTTTGGAAATACTTCAGTGCGCGGCAAAAACTGCCTTAAAAAACGCTCAGTTGTGGAACGACGGAAGTCGAGGTGATTCGGATGGTAATTCGTATTCTACCTCGTTGTCCGATAGTGAAACTCAGTTGCAGGTATTAATCTGATCAATTACTCTCAACTTGGGCAAGCGGAAGGTACTGGTACTGGGTAGTTCACGCCGAGAGGTGAGAATAGTACTCCATGTGAGACCGAATTTGCGCTTTATACAGTGTGTAGTGAAGTGAAGTACCGCCTCGCCTTACTGAGCACACCAAGCTTCTTAAGAGATTTATTTTGTCTTTCCAGAAACAACATAGAGAAATTCATAAACAATAAATGGGTACTACTAAACTAAAGCTATATGTATTATGTGTTCCGTTTGACGTCCGAGGTCCATTATGAGAGTACATCGTTTCCTTTTCCGCCCAAATCGCTAGTATCCGACCTTTTCCCACCACGTGACACCGCCGCCAGCGCCCAGCGTTTGAAACTGGAACTAACTTTTATCGCGCTAAAGCAAGCCGCCAGAGTTCTTTTTCATTGTTGCGTCGTTTTTCGTCTTGCACAGTCGCTAGTGCACACTTAAAAACGAATTAGTATATTCAAAGTTATATCGACCTAAAATTTATTTTGAAAGTGGAAATAATTATTTCGTAAAATGGTTAACTCGGTTTTCACGTTAAAAATATAAAATGGCTAATGAAAGTGCTAAAATCGGTGTAAATGTGTTGGCCACGCGGTCAAACGTGCCTCACCCGCGCTTTACAAAGCCGTCTCATATCACGGGAGATATTGTCTCTGCAAGTTCGGACAAGCCGAGTTCTTCGCAAAGTTCGAGTACGAGTGAAGAGGATGAAGAACCGCCGCCACAACAAAGAAGAAATAACCACGTGCGCAGTAATTCACGTGATTATTCTCAGGTTTGAGCAATTGTCGCAGTAATTGGTGAGTCACCTTAATAATACTTTTTTACAATTATGCTGCGTCCTCTAGCATGTTACATAAAGTGACCGAATCTAATAATGCAAACCTACACGACCCTTTTTGAACCATGCGGCTGTAGTTAATGATATTGCTCAGTTAGGCGTGTCGGTTCAAGAACCTCCGAGTTATAAATTATAATATTAATTTATAACTCGGAGGATGTGCGTACGCACAACGGACCAACCTCGAGTCTAATTGCGGAGAAAGGAGTCCTTCAACCCTAATATTAATTTCAATGCAGAGGTTTTTACATTTCTGATTTGAACTGTGTACGTTATATTGATTTACAAAAGAAATACGTTGCTTTTACCGATTTAAAAATGAGTTTATCAATAAAGCGTTACGTAGCGTTTTAGTGGTCTTCAGTCGAACGCGGTTCTTAATTTAAATTCTATACATAATAAATTGCAAGAATGTTTTGGTCAAACTTTAAAAACATGTTATAGAAGATTTAGATAAAATTCCCACCCCTCTTCGGAGTACATGTTTAATCCTGAAAAATTATCTAAATATTTACAAAATGTTGGTAGTATTGTCAAAATTGACAGAATTCGCGGGTACCAATCTAAAACAATACGCGTTAAATCACGCATACGTTTTTAATCGCCTGTAGCTTCAACGTCTCAGGTTAGTCAAAAGCCCTTTCTTGGTAACCGATAAAACTCAAAACAAGGACAACAGAGTCACAACTTCGATGATCACGAAAATAAAAATGTGAGCCGTCACGGGACGCCTGGCAGATGTGAAACATCGACATTATTTTGTTAAAATAACGATGACTATTTATTGAATAAACATTTATTTTCATTTATTCATTTATATTAAATTATCATTGTGTAGACAGTAGCTCTAAATTAATATTATTTTGTGGTGACAGTATGGGGATAAAAAAAAAACCCACATTACTAAAACAATAACTAAACTTTTGGAGTTTGGTAAAGAAAAAAAATGTAAAATAACACTTTGTTCTTTTTCCTTATGCTAGCAATATGGATTATAAATTTAATCAACAGATTTATATTTTAAATCAATTTATGCACCATTTGACATGTCGTCATAGTGACGTATTTTTTATATTTTGATTGTAACAAGTTTGTTACTAAATTTACTCTGACCAAAGATACATTGTATCTCTCATATAAAATAAAAAAGAAATTGCTAAATTATTAGCATATAATTTTAAAGAAATGCAACGCAATGATATTTTAAACAATTCTGCCAATAATTTGGCGACAATTATTAATGACATTGATTTTCATTTAAATTAGAAATTGGGACAAAAGAGGCAACCTCTTGCCAAAATGTAAGGAAGGTAAAATCAACTAAAAGTGCAAAAAATTTAAATAGTATCAACCTGGTGCATCAAAATATTCAAGGTTTTTTGAACAAAAGATTTAGAAGTAGAATTATTCCTAAATTGTAACGATATAGACATTCTTTGTTTGACAGAACATTGGCTTAAAAGCCACCAGTTCATGTTCAATTTTAGCAATCACCAGGTTGGTAGTTCGTTCAGCAGAGTAAATGCTATACACGGTGGCTCATTAATTTTAGTAAATAAACAACTTAAATTTAAAGATCGTAAGGATATTGTGAGCCTATCTGTTGAGCGGACAATTGAATTAGCCTGTATAGAATTGGAGCAGTTCATTATATTAAGCGTGTACAGGCCTCCTTCAGGATTGTATGATTGTTTTGAAAGGGTTATGGATGAAGTATTGCACAAAATCTGTAATTCTTACAAGTCTATCATCACTTGTGGTGATTTTAATGTTAATTTGTTAGAAAATTCTGGGTCAAGCACAAAAATTATAAGTTTGTTTTAGTCATACAACCTTGCCAACCAATTTTTTGGAGCCCACTAGAATAACTCCAACTAGTGCCACATGCCTAGATAACATTTATACAAATATTATACCAACCCACAAAGCAATTATTAATTTAATAGACTCAGATCATTGCGGACAATTGATTACTATTCCAAATCTAAACAAAAAAATACTAAAAAAGATATCACTGTTAATCCAAAAAACAGCTGATCGTTTGGAATCATTTAAAACTAAACTGTTAAGTAAATTACCACTTTTGTCAACTAATGATGACCCTAATGAACAATATAATGATTTTTTTAATATGTATTGCACACAATTTGATAACATTTTCATTCCAAAGGCATTCTCGGTTAATAATAACACCTGCTTCAGTGACTGGGCCACCTTTGGTATACATAAAAGTAGAAAACGACTTTATGAGTTGTATGATGAACGGACGTGTATTAACACTGCTGAATTTAATTTATATGTTAAGAATTATTCTAAATTATTTAAAAGTTTGTTGTATGGCCAAGTCACGTTACTTGAGTACAAAAATTAAGAATAGTAGTAATGTAATTAAAATGACATGGAATATCATTAATAGCGAAACAGGAAGGTCGAGCAACCGAAGTAGTGACTACAGCCTTGCTATTGATGACGATATAATTAAATCAGATTCCCAAGTCGCCGCGGCCTTTGAAAAGTTCTTCGCAGAGTTTCCCGCGTCAACTACTAAATCTCTAAGGTCATCACCCACTGCTGCAGAGTCTTTTACTTAAAGAAAACGTTCCAGTTTGTGAGTCTGAGTTTAATTTCCAATATGTTACTTGTAGAGACATAATTAAAACCGTTCACACGTTAAATATTAAAAAGACTGCTGATCTGTGGGGTAATTCTGTGGACGTTGCTAAATCAATTATAAACATTGTAGCACCTACTCTAGCTGATATTTTTAACAACTGTATTGACCGTGGTGAGTTTCCTGATCTTATGAAATATAGTAGAATAATACCGTTATTTAAATCGGGTAGTGCATCTGACCCTACTAATTATAGACCTATTTCAGTGCTACCTACCTTTAGTAAAATTTTTGAAAGGGTTATTTTAGATCAACTGCAAAGATTTTTTAATAAACATAAATTATTACATAACAAACAGTTTGGTTTTTACAAGGGGTCGTTCGACCACTGATGCCGGTGTTGAACTTTTAGGCCATGTTTATAATGCATGGGAGGATAAATGCGATGTTTTGGGCATCTTTTGTGATTTGTCCAAGGCATTCAACTGCGTTCTTCATGAAACATTAATCAGGAAACTGCATCACTACGGAATCCGGAACGCCTCTCTGGATCTCCTCACTTCTTACTTAAGTGATAGGATTCAAAGAGTTGATGTTAACGGGAAAAGATCACCCGGATCCATAGTAACAGTGGGTGTCCCCCAGGGCTCTATTCTGGGCCCGTTTTTGTTTCTTATTTATATTAATGACTTGCCTTACCTCATAAAGGATAATCTTGATATAGTGTTGTTTGCAGATGACACTTCACTTTTATTTAAACTCAAACGTCAGCAGCTGGTTACTGACAATATAAATAGCGCCCTCGCAAAAGTAGTTAACTGGTTTAATGTTAATAACCTACTTCTTAACGAGAAAAAAACTAAGTGTATTAAGTTTACTATACCTCATGTTAGACAAGTAAAAACTAGTGTTCTCATAAAGGGCGAAGAGTTGATTCCTGAAGATACCACAGTGTTCTTGGGCATAACTTTGGATGCCAAACTTCAATGGGGCCCCCATATAGATAAATTGTCGAAAAAAGCTTAGCGCTGCAGCATACGCCGTTAGGAAAATTCGTGATTTAACTTGTTTAGAGACAGCCCGTTTAGTTTACTTTAGTTATTTTCATAGTGTGATGTCGTACGGTATTCTGTTGTGGGGAAATGCCGCCGATATTCAGACAATTTTTGTTTTACAAAAAAGGGCTATTCGTTCAATTTACAAATTAAGTCCCAGACACTCCCTCAGAGATAAATTTAAAGAAATTAATATAATGACTGTGCCTTCTCAGTATATCTATGAAAATCTTTTGTATGCTCATAAAAATATCAATTTGTTTAAAAAATTCAGTGACGTCCATAACGTAAATTCTAGAAACAAATACAAATTTGTTGTCCCTACAACCAGGCTTAAAAAAATAAGTGGTTCGTTTAGATGCCAATGTATACGTATTTATAATAAACTACCTAGCCACATTCAAGAACTAAGCCTTAATAAATTCAAAAATAATATAAAGCGGAAACTTTGTCAGAAAGCCTTTTATACTGTCAAAGACTATATTGAGGACAAAAAGGCTTGGGATTGAGCTGCTCCAATAAATTTGCACAATTAATGTTGATTTAAATACCTTTTTACATACTCTATGTACAATTAAATGAATATTTACTTTGTAAAGTATTATTTATACAATTTTGTATTATTGTGAATGTGAAGACTACGTGGATCATTGTTTTTTATTTATTGAATCCTTTTCTCAGTTTTAGTCATAGTCTGACAGTTTGAGTAATTTTCGCGGCCTACCCAAATGTCTTGTCTTTGGACTTGACAGGTCCACTCAATCTGTGTGGTTCTTTTCCTCAAAAGACCATTTCAGACAACAATCTACATGGTCTTCACATAATCTTGTTAGTTATGTCTGGACTTTAAAAAGAGACTGTGACCTCTGAGTTTGTTTCGGCGTTTCTTCTCAGAGTAGTCAGATAGGAAACGTCGATCTCATCTAGTTTTAAAAAAATAAATGTTTGACGTGTAAAAGTGTTTGTAAAAACCTACTTACAGAAATAAATCATTTATCATTTATCATTTAAATACAAAAATTTACGAATTTATTTCAAAACGTGACTACTTAATTCGTTTAATCAGTGACTTCGAAATACACCGTACACACTACTGCATATAGACTGTATATATACTATCATATAGCGTGGCATCGCCACGGCATGTGCGCCACACCAGAAATCGGTTTTACGTGCGGTTATAGATGTTTCACATCAAAAGGGGGACGCAAATATAACAATCCAAATAAATACCAACATAAGTGACTCGATGGGCTTTTCGGGCGGATGTTTAAGGAACTATCACAAAATTGGGAGAAATTAAAACCTCCTTTTTCCATTCTAAAATTAATAACCTCCGCTCGAATAACTTTCAATCGAAAACCGCTATTAGTACTGTCCTAAATCCTAAAAAAGTTGCAAACACCTGTTTCAACTTCGATTTCCTTGGAAATATATACCATGATTCGAGACCATATACTGGAGCCAGCACCGCTGACTCCGTCGTTCATATCTATCATATCATATCGTTCATATTTCATAATAACGAAGAACGGAAAAATTGAGTCATTTTCAGCCTAAAATCTTTTAAATCGGTTCATGAAACCAGAACCTTTTCATCTGTTTCATCACCACCAAATACCAAATTTCCTACAAAAAGGCGATTGGATGGTGAAGCTGGATCACAGGCAATCCTACTATCATGTACCGATTTCCCTCGAACATCGTTGCTTTCTGCGTATCAGTTATGAGGGAAGGCTCCTTCAAATGACTTGTCTACATATTGGGTTGGCCATAGCTCCGAAAATGTTTGCTTCGGTGACAAATTGGACAGCCGAGCTATAACGCCGTCAGGGCTTAAGAGTGATCGTTTTCTTGAACGATTACTTACTGGTCCACCAGGACAGAACAATTCTTAACTCCCAGGTTCTCGTAGCCATGACCTTTTTGAAGAACCTGGGCTGGACCATAAATAGAGAGAAGTCGATATGCACTCCAACGAGGTCGATCGATTTTCTGGGTATCACGTGGGACACACTATCAAATGCAAAGTCCTTACCCGTAAAAAGTTATCAAAATTCGTCAGTGCCTGATAACACGCTTTCAGCCGGCAAATTGGACCCTCAAGCAGGCCCAACGCCTCTTAGGGTATCTCAATTTTGCGACCTTCATCACCCACCGGGGAAGGTTGCGTTGCCGAACGCTGCAGCGACACAGCAATGCATTTAGGAGAGCTCCGCTTTGCCTGAGTTCTCTTGCAGAGGTGAATCAGGACATGGTTGGTGTTTGCACAACCTCAGTCACAAAACACCGATTCACTTCAAAACAAGGCATGTGAATTACATTGTCACCGATGCCTCGGATCTACAATGGGGAGCGCTAATCAACAACAAACCCCTGAATGGTTCTTGGACTCAAAAGTCAGATTGAGTGGATTGCAATTTAAAGGAGATGCACGCTGTGGTAGCAGCAATCTCTTTGACATCCGAAGTCCTAAAGAACTCGATGGTAATCCTGCAAAGCGACAGCAAAACTGTTGTATCGTACATAAAAAACGAAGGAGGAACAAGGTCCCAAATGCTGTTAAAATTGACAAAAGATCTTCTGGCACTGACGGACAGTTTGAATATTGTACTTATCCCTCACTTCCTTGCCGGGAATGTACAACGTGGAAGCCGATTACCTCTCGCGCAATCGCAGGGGCACCGAATGGCATCTCTTGAAAGAGGCAACCACGGACATATTCAGACGATGGGGAACCCCGAAATAGATCTTTTCGTTTCACGAGAGGCTCTTGTCGTGGCAAGTTATGTGTCGCTAGACTTATTAGACTCCAACACTTGCTTCACCACGCCTTCAGTAAATGCTGGCGATACGATCTAGCGTGGATATTTCCACCGCCAGTGCCATTTCTACCTCGAGTGCTGCACCATCGCAACTTATCCCAAGGGAAGTTCATAATAATAGCACCCAGGTGGAGGAAGCCTTTTGGCGCCCGGATTTGAAAGGCCGAGCACTTGCACCCTCGCTACCAATACGGAATCTAAACAAAACCCTGATAAATACCGTAACGGGTCAACCTCCTCCTCAAGGGCAGAAATTACAGTTGGAAGCGTGGCTGATTTTGGCTGGAAAACACGAGACGAAAAACAACTTATTTCGTCGTGTTTGAGAGCTTCAACAAGGAAAACATTTGCCCCTATTTGGTATAAATGGGTAAATTGGTGTCAACATAGTAATATAAACTGTCGATTCCGGCTCCTCCTGATGTAGCTAGATACTTAGCAAACCTATTTATAAAGGATCACTGGCATAGATATCTATATATCTAAATCTATTATCTAAATAGATCTATATCTATTTTTAGTACACAAATCTGACATAGCATCAATTCGTGAGGCTCTAAGCGATGTTAAAATTTTATCTAATAAATTAGTAAAACATATCCTTAAAGCGCTAGCTCAATCCTATCTATAGCTAGACCAATCGCGCAGTAATTGCCAGTATGGGAAGCGGGGAAAGTTATAAATTATTTGAAAAGCCTTAAACTAGATGAGCAAAATTTATTTCATAGCTCGAAACACACAGCCACAATAATTTTATTGGCTTCTGGGCATAGAGTTCATGATTTGACTTTCTTGCTTTTTCGAGCCTCAGCATTTTATTGATAACGGTGATTCCATCACTTTGCATCCGGGTTTCGGTTTTAAAACAGATACAGGAACGTATAGACAGTCAAGTTGACGTTTTTATCGTGCCCGGAGAAGCATCTAAATCCCTTATTTTTGGCTTAGGACACTCATAACTGTCTCTAATAATAGATGAGGCTCTTGACAAATTTGTTTATTACAACCAGATATCCTGTAAGACTAGCTACGCCCACAATTTTTGGGAGCTGGGTCAAGAAACCCCTTTTGGAATCAGGTATCGAAGCATCTCGGGGTACTTGATCAGCTGTTGCTTCGCTAAATTCATGCGTCATGAAAGTACATTAAAGATATATTATTGTCGAAATCTAGATAATAATAGTCAGAATGCTGAGACTCGATTAGAAGTCTCTTTCTCAGTACTTTCGGCCGCTTAATGATTAGCCAAGTATTCTACTTCATTATAAACAATAAAATTTTTGTTATTATGTTTATTAAATGATGCTAAAGCTTAGGCTTTAATTAGCTTGTATTGTTTATTTCATCATGATTCTATCGGATATAAATAATTCAAATCACATTGTTTCGTTTTTTAGTTATTAATATATAACTTTACAAGCCACCAGGAGATAACAAACACGTCTCTCATAATGGACCTCGGACGTCAAACGGAACACATAATATAGAAATTTTACCTAAAAATAAAATTTGTATTATGTTTCCTAAGACGTCCGAGGTCCAAACAAGCTCTTCCTGGTTCTCTTATTATGAGACAAACAATGAACAAGAACTCTGGCGGCTTGCTTTAGCGCGATAAAAAGTTAGTTCCAGTTTCAAACGCTGGGCGCTGGCGGCGGTGTCACGTGGTGGGAAAAGGTCGGATACTAGCGATTTGGGCGGAAAAGGAAACGATGTACTCTCATAATGGACCTCGGACGTCTTAGGAAACATAATACAAATTTTATTTTTAGGTAAAATTTCTATATTATATAAATTAAATTCTGACACACTTCTGTGTCTGTAGTATTAGTTTAATTACAAAATATATTTTTTTTCTAATTGATTGACAGACAGTTAAGATAGCCTAGTTATAATATAAATTATTAGTTTATTTTAGGTCATTTGTTATGTGTTATGAGTAAATTGATGCAATGATGATTCCGTAAACGGTGATCGTGCTTCACACTCAAATATGACAAGTTACATGAGCTAAAACCAGAGCAAATACTAGAAAATAGTGTAAGAGATAAATAAAAAATGGCATGTCATAAACCGGTGTTCATTATTTAACATACATATGTATAAAGTAATTGACTCCTAATGGGTTATATTTTTAAGACAAGTTGGTTTATTGTGTAGCCTTTTATTTCCATTGAAAAAGTCAACATTTTAAAAACCTGAATAGATGGCGTTGTAAATTAAAATTCCTGAATTGTCTCAGGTTAATTCAGACGTAGCTTTTTGTCAACCCAAAACAAACCCACACCAAACTTTCTGTGTGATCCATATTATAATATCAAGAGGAAGGAAAGAGCGTACCAATTTCTAAAAGGCCGGCAACACACTTTCGAGCCTTCTGGTAGTTTATAGGAGCCAGTAACCCTTAACATTACACGAGCCTCCTGCCCGTTTATTTTATTTTTTAATAAAATTAAAGCTAAAGAGAGCTCAGCATATGCTGCGTGCAAATGTTATATTATCATAGCATAAAATTGCATTTTCAATAATTCAGGAATTATGTTATGAAGCCTTAAAATATTATGATTGGTACTTCTTTTGGTTTCCAGCAAATGAGAGAAGTAACTTCAGAATCCGATTTCAGTCCCATTGCGTATATTTTTTTTAAACGCACGTTTCTTTATTTACAGAGTGAACGAGGGAACATAACAAATTATTCATTACTTAGCTATTATCTATCTTTACCTCTTAAGCTAACTGACAAAGAGTAATGACTTGCGGAGATCTAGATGGAGCAAGACGAAATATAATCTAACTTTAATTGCGATGTTATTGATTCATTATTATGTTGTTATGAGCGGCCTTGACGCTCTTAAAAACCACTTTATCTGGGCTATTGCACAAGTTTAGATCTTTCTATGCGTTATGATTTGAGCAGTTTAAGTGGAGGCCTAGGCTGGGAAATGGCGTTGCGTCACAAATAGCCATGCTGCAAACACATTTTTGCTAAACATTTATTGTTTTTATATTTCTTTAGATAGAAGCAGTTGATTCATTTTAAGATGACTTACGTATGATAAAGTGTTCATTGCGTATACGCAATGACTAAGATTTTTTATATATGTCTGGTGTTAAGAATATGCTTGATGCCAGGCTCATTAAAACAATGAGCCATACTCAAGTAAAACAATGCTGGTATAAACATATATTTATAACTTTTATTTTAGCACTGTACGGTCATAGGTGGGTAGATATAAATGTATTGCCAAAGCCTACCCTTTTTTCCCTGCAATGTAAACTACCTAGGCATTGTGCGCTCCCGGCTTTTTTTTCTTGTTAGAATTCTTATAATTAGAATTCGTATGATTCTTGCCAATTGCCATTGTAAGCGTCTAATTTAAAAATTCGAGTGTACCAAAGGTCGGACTTTGAGGGTAAGTGGATGAATTTTCTATTTTTGACAGAGTCCTTCTACTTCTAAAATTTATATTCCAAAACGATTTTAAATTGAATATTAATTTTATATCATTCTCAGTCTCCGTTCGTTTGACTATTAAATTTGCTTTAGACCTAAAAGTGACTATTTATTATTCAATTATTTCATTGGCATTAAACATTGCAAAACAGTATTATTTAAAAACAAGCTTATTTGAAAAAAGATTATCTAAAATTAATGTATAGTTACATTGTGAGTTAGAAAGACTTTTTGTATGTTTTTATTGAATAAACACAACATTATTCGAATGTTTAAAAAATCGTTATTCATTAGAATGCTACAATATCCTTGAGTAAGATAGGATAAGCCTCACGAAGCTGGGACAGACAAAACGGCTTAAATATGTGTTAATGTTATATATTAATTTTTATTTTATTTTAATATGCCAAAAAAACTGTACTTAAGTAAAAAAATACCACACGTAAATGATAATCGGGTTTTATTTAAATTACCGTATATTTGAATAAAACAAAAGAAATAATTAGCCGAACTAACTCTTAGAGTGAAGAAAGAAAGTGAGAATAATTAATACAGCGAACGACTGTAATGGTCGTAGTCAGATCAGGCCAACTAACACGCACTGGCGAACTTAGATGTAGTAGGCGAATTCAACCACTTCAGATCACTATTGAGCAGGGAAGGAGACTGTGAAAAGGAAATTCAGCGAAGAACACAAATAACCAAAGACGCTATGACAAAACTATTAGATCGCAATATTTCGGTAAAAACTAAAAAAAGATTGGTGGAGAAGTGAAACTTGGATTGTGCGAGCAATCACAACGAGGAGGATAGGTGCCCTTGAAATGTGGTGGCGGAGACGGATGCTAAAGACAAAAGATCCTGAGCTTCTTTGGACCTGTGACCAGTAGAGTGGAAGGCATAAAACATCGAAGCGAATCCGCTATTCGCTGGACCGAACAAGATAAGGACCTTACCTACCTTAGGACGTTTGCCGAAGATGGGAATAAAGGAAGATACACGACCTTAAGCAATGAAGAACGCGACCAAAGAAGGAAAACAATATAAAAATAAATATTTGAATATGTTACAAGGCCGGCAACGCACTTGCGAGTAGCAATATGAGTGTCCATGGGTGGCGGTATCACTTAACATCAGGTGAGCCTCATGCCCGTTTTCACTTTTACATAAAAAAACATTAAATAAATATATGAAATGGGTGACTGAATTGTCAAGATAAAATTTCTTATATAAACCATTCTGACACAGATACCATATGTACACACTTTTCGCAACAGTCTACTAATATCGCATTGATTATGAAATTAATTCATTAAACACGGAAGAAGAAATTAATGCTTTGTACAAAATTTCTCATTTTTAATACCTCTGACCTTCCATTTGTCAACATTATACATTTTATAATTTAAATAGTTAAATGTTATGTAATTATGACACAACCTCTGACCACTCTTGATAGTAAAAGTCCGGAAATACACGCGTTGAAATCGAATGAGTGTAGGTATCGGAGTTTGGTCGATACATCGACATTCTTGTTAGTCATTAATATTTTACGCCTTAATAAAGTAGCAATGTATGCCGTTTTGGTTTTTGAATTTAAACAGTGTTTAAATTTAAAGAGAATCGTTGAAACTAGATTTTATTAACATACGTGTATATTTAGCGCTGACAGGTCGAATCTTAGATTAGTAATACGCAACTTTCAAACCGAAAAAAATTGTGTGGGTTCAAACTACACTTACCGGGTACTTATATTATAAAGTTCCCACGATATGGGCGGTATTACCCTTAGATATAAAGGAATATAGGACGTCCGCCCGTCCGAAAGAGCCTACGGAATAGGCAACAGTTACTCTACTACAGACGGGCCTTTTAGGGAGGAGTATGTTTTTTTTATAGTTGGAGGTTTCTCCCAGGAAAGAAATCCACTGGATTCTTTAAAGTTTTATATATATTATAATTATGAATAAATTGAATAGTAGGTAACAGACTTTGGTATGTGTATTTTGAACTCATTGAAAAGGTTCCTTATAATAAAGTTCATTTCATACGAACTTGCAATTAGCATGCGTCTTTCATATTATGTTGGATGAATACAATGCAAGCAAAGACGGCAGTAACAAGTAATAAAACTAGGCTAAAGGCATTTTATGTCATCCATTTGCGTGTGAGACTAGTTTTGAACCTAATAAAGTGATGCACTCCGTTTGGTAGAACTGGAACTTACGTAACTGTTATTTTAAATTGCAAGGAAATTATGAAATAACTGTCTCGGATTTCGCATTCCGCACAACGTATGCCAAGTTACCAAAAGAGAAGTAGGAATATGTTACTAAAAGTTACCACAGACAATCTTGCCAGGGGGTTAATTATAAACACTTAGGGACTGGCATGATTCAGTAGAATTTGTATAGTACGTCACGTGACCAAATGTGAAGTAGGTAATGTTATTCTCATAAGATTCTATGTTACAGTACCGGGTGGCGCCTGTCTCGAAGTATTTTTAGCTTGACTTACTCACGGACCTATATGACTCTCAAGTGGGGCAGAGGGCACCCAGCGTAGCAAACTTGACGTGGAGTGAGGTTAAGAAACCTCACTCCACGTTATTCCAGGGGCCTTAGTCAAGATGCCTTAACAGTAGTGTATGTAGAAAGTCGAAAACTAAATTACTATAGAAATGACAGTTCGTGTCGAAAAGTTTTCATGCCCCTGCTTCGCCTCTGCAATAATGCTTTATGGTCAGTTCTGTTTTGGGCGTCTACGTATCCTTTTGTCTTGAGGATTCCAGAGGGCAGAGTGAGAGAACACTTGGCAATGTCATTTGGATCCGTAGAATATGGACCAACCACTCATTTTTGCTTAATCCTCAGAAAATATAATACGTCTCCTATAAGTTAGACAAACGCTTAAACTATTTGTATGAAAAATCTTTTACGGCTCATACTTAGTGAACAAGTTGCGATACGTAATTTAAGTGCATTTTAGTTTTATTATCGTTTGTAAATTACATTCATAGAGCAGTGTTGGCCTAGTGGCTACTAGTACGAACCGAGATAAGCATCACATATGCGCAGAAACGGAAGGATATATGGAAATCTTCACATTGTTGCGTCAAACAATTTAACCTCCCAAATATGTAACCGCTTTCTTTCAACGACTGTTATATCATTTTAAACTGACATATTCATTGTCTATAATTGGCACATTGCATACCGTAAGAATGTATGTAGGTACTTCTGATTCACATAACAGGAAATACCATGTAATGATATCTTTATGATGTAGTAATTAGAATGTTATTAATCCACAATTAATTTTACTATTTACGTCAGAATTCGTGGCGACAAAGGTCAAAATTTTGCGCCTGAAACAGGAACTATTGTTTTACACAGGATTGAATTGAAACGTTAATTTATTATAGGGTGTTAAGCTCAAGAAACGTAATATGATCATTTTGTTCATAAATGGATTAGCTTCTTTTAAACTGATAAATTTATATGCAATAATAATAGATCAAGAGCCCAGGACTGCCAGACCTTCGTCATTTTATAAAAGCTGAAAGTTCTTCTGTGCGTGTCCCCTATACAGGTAAGAACGACCAGAGACTATAGAGTTTGGGTAGTGGTTACTTTGGCAGATAACAGGTAGTAAAGACTAAGCGCTCGCGCTCGGACCTACAGCGGACTTTCAATGTGTCTGGCAGGGTGTAAAAACCATTGAAACTGTCCGGCTATTGAGGTATCATATTTTCATAGGTCCCCAAGTAACATATATAAAATTTAGCTTTTAGACTCTAACGAAAGTATAATTATAATTAATTAATGTTTAGGGGTGTCTGGCAGGGGGAAGCAACTGTCATAAGTGTCCGGCAATGTATGACGATATTTATAAAGTTATCCCTAATAAAATATAAAAAATTGAGCTTTATACTTTAAGGGATTTAAGGTACTATTTTATACACCTTTATTACCTGTTATCTGCCAAAGTAACCACTACCCAAACTCTTTAGTCTCTGGTCGTTCTTACCTGTATAGGGGACACGCACAGAAGAACTTTCAGCTTTTATAAAATGACGAAGGTCTGGCCTAAGCAAAGAGCCCTGGGCTCTTTTTTAAAAATGTGTGTGTGTGTGTGTGTGTCTTTTTTTGGCAAAGGCCTCCTCCAAATCCCACCATTCCTGTCTGCACTGTGCCACTCTCTGCCATGCCACTTGATCATCATAATTATCAACTCCTTGCCAACAATGATCATGAAACACAAATAGAAGTCTAAAGCCGAGTGTATGAGCCGCCAGTTTTTCGGTTGTCCCAGTAAGGCAAACATAATTTCTACTTAGATACATCATAAGCGTGCAGTTCATTCTGAACGATTACTGTCTCACAGTTATAACCTCATTGAATTAGTAATGACCACGAAATTCCTGTCAAATGTCGTGACAGTTAAGGTGTCAAACGTGACAATTTCGTGACGGCTTACTTTGTACAGGTGCGGGATGAATTCTAAAGAAAATTCATCATTTAGTATACCAGCCCTGCGATTCTGTAACTCACTTTTCGAACTCACACTCATGGCGGTCGCTCTCAAATCAGTCGTGAAGCAGTCATTTTATGATTTGGCATTGTGATAAACAATAAACTACAAGCTCCTAGCTTTTCAGAATGCCAAATCATAAAATGACTGCTTCACGACTGATTTGAGACGACCAGAAAACCTTATTGAAAAGTGAGTTACAGAATCGCAGGGCTGGACTTTCTACGCCAGCTGTTGGTAACATTTCTTTGCACAGTCGTAGAGTGTATGTAGGAAAACAAATATGATATTTTAATGTTAAAAACAACGAAGTACAATTAAGAAAAATAATATCAGTGGTTTACTTGTAAATGTTGGCCTAGTGGCTTTAGCGTGCGACTCTTATCCCTGAGGTCGTTGGTTTGATTCCCAGCCTTGCATCAATGCACTTTATAGAAGGAAAACATCGTGAGGAAACCGGCTTACTTTAGACTTAGTCGACGGCGTATGTCAGGCACAGGAGGATTTGAACTGATCATCTACTTGACTACAAGATTGACAAATGATTATACAGATCATACAGAGATCTGAGGTACAGACCTAAAAAGACCACGACGCTCAGAAATGAGCTACCGACTAAATAGAGAGAGATCTTAATATCTTTATGACATAAAACGATAAGAGAAATAAATATCAAATTATTACCCTTCTCTACTTTTTTTTGTATCCACCCATTTTGTTAGTCGTTTAAAAAATCATATCACTAAAGAAGCTGTCTAAAATATGATGACTTAACAAGCACATTATTAAAATATAACTTTGTTTAACAGTTACATAAGCACAATATGGCAAAAGGTTGGCGATACCGGTCGTAATGAAAACAAGTTTTTCATAAAACGTGAAGTCACTTTCGATTTCTTTACTTAATTGGTAGTCGTTAGCTGTTATAATTGAATAAACATTAAAAGCTTATTTGTTCTTTAACACATACAAAATCAATTAATGTGTTTTCTTTAATACTTCCTTTGGGTTTTCCTTTGGTTAGTTATTTGAAATTCTAGACTGAACACCTAAAAAAATCACATCGCCATGAAAGCCAAGAAACGCCAATAGGTTTAAATTATTAGAAGTTTCTGTCTCTCTTATGTTCGTTGTCTTATCTGGGTAGTAAAAAGAATGAATGCGGCAAGAGTAATAGCTTTCTTTCTTTGCTGAATAAACTTTTCAAATATCATCCATTATAAACCACAATAAAGCGATTTGTGCATTGGGTTTTGGGTGCATTTAAATGGGCAGTTGGAGACGACGATTTCCGCGCCCACTACTATGTTACCTATCGGGAAAATAGAGTAAGATCTAATATAGTATTACTACACAATAGTGTACACTTCTTACCCTTAAAACATTGCTTCACCTCACTTCAAAATTTATGGTGAAACATGATTACATCAAATTCAGAATTTGTTTTTGTAACAATAATTCTACGTAAATTACAGATATAATATTGAATCTCTGTTTAAACTCTTTACTCAACCATAGTATTTCATAATTAAAATATAGAGATTGGAATCTTCCCAGATCTAGCCATACAAAAACTTTGAATCGAATGGATGAATGATGCGACAATATTTATTGACACCAAAGTAAACTTACTAAAAATATGCAAGCTAAAACAAACGTTTTACTAGATATTTTTTTATCGGTTATTGAAATTAACATGCATTAACAAACAAGACATTTTTTTTAAATTTTAGAAGATTTTAACATGTACCTGTACTATATCACTATTGCAACAAAGTTCACGCGGTGAAAAATCAGTGAATGCGTTGGTAGGAAAAGCTTGTGATGCGCGCGCGCCGCTGCTTAGTTCGGTGGTTAGCGGCCAGGCTGCGCGGTACTGTTAACTTTATATAATTTGACGCTTTCTGACGAGAAATTCATGTCAAATTGAGTGAAGCGTGCTTTATGGTTCTATTTTGGATGTTTATGGTCTATGGTGAGATTAATTTTGTATTTAATAATAATGTAGCAATATAAGAAATTAAATCTTAGTATAATTTAGTTATAGGTATATTCTTTTGTTTTCTTAAGTGTTTATTAAAGTTTAATTTAATGCTTATCATAAATTGAAAAATAATTTATAATATACATACTTATTCTTTATAAATATATTTGTTATTTTTTAAAAAAAGAGACCTTTTACGTCATTCACAATCATTTTGAACTTGAAATAATTTAAGTCTATACTTTCATCAATTTACATAATATATCATAATTTATGCAAAACTAATTAGTCTGTTAGCTGTGTGCAATGTTTGTAAACAAAATAAAACTTAAACTTGAAAACTGTCTTTACGGTATATTTTCTCTAATTAACTGATATTTAAAATAAATTTAAAAATAAACTATTATTCACGAATAATTTATTTTGTGTACTATGAAAACGAAATTAAATTGTCTTATATTTAAATTCTCTCATAAATTATATTAATAATAGAAACAATTAAAGCTTTTTCGTTAGGGATTCGGAAGTTTAAAGAATTTTTTATCTTTCTTATCTAAATTATAAATTTTTTTTCATGATCAATATTATATAATAAGAGTTAATTTTTGGTACTCATTAACGTAATATACAGAGAATAAGGTAATAAAGTAAATAAATTGGCTGTATTTATGTTTGAATTAATAAAAAAAGTATTAATTATTGAATTTTTCTTTTAGTAAATGTGTGAACCCTTTTGTATTCAATTCAATTTTGTTTCCACTACCTTCTTGTCTTAATAATTGTTTTACATCTCTGTTATATATGTTAGCTTTAATATTACAAAAAAAAATAAAAGCAATTCTAGTATTGTACAAATTGAAATAAATAAAGATGATCATTAAATCAAATACCAAAATCTAAGACATACAGCCGTAGTTTGAATTAATATTCTTACTAATTATTCTGAATAAAATAGATAATACTCACTGTAGCTAAATGAAATGAATGGAAAAAAATTCAAGAATATCATTACGCATAACAATTATATAATAATTATGCATTTTTATAAAGTACCAACTCAACTTTCAAAACGGTAACACACCGAGTGAAAGCTCACTTAAAATATACAATAGTTTTATTTGTTCATGTTCGTAAGCACTTGTTGAATTATTGCCACATTAGTCCTATCATGAAAGTCATTAAATACACTAACGTAAATTAAAAAAAAACAAAAAAATTAAAAAAAGAGCGCTACTACCCTTGGTCTTGGCCACAGATTTCTGTGATAAAAAACCTAATAGGCCTGTAACACGCCGTATTTTTGATGCCGGTTTCCTCACGATGTTTTCCTTATTTTAAAATCATATAGATTGTTATTATGTATAACTCATTAGTAAGAATAAACTAAATTTATTTTGTTTTTCATAAAATCAAAAGATCTTGCTTGATTGTAGAATGTGTTGTTATCAAATACATTTTTATTCATTGGATCTAGTTAAAGTTCCAAAAACTTTGGTGCTATTGTTATTACTTATTACTTTTCTTTAATATATAATTCAGAAATAAACCACGGCAAATGAGCAGGTGGTTTAGTTAGAATGATTTTATTTATTAATTACGTTCATAATTTATTACATTTTCAAGCGAATTCAGCCGTAAACTGCACTCGTTTTTCCATACAAAATCACCTTCCGTTTTCTTGCAAGCGGGAACAAAAAAGCATGCGCAAACGCATGTGTAATTTTATTTCCACCGGGTGTAATTAATGCAAATGAATGCATCACTGCCGGCCCTCATCATTACTTTTATTGTATGTAACTGTTTATTTCATTAGATTACATAGATATTATGATGGTTGCACATATATATTGGGCATATCAAAATAAAAATTACAAAAATAATATTGGATTATTAAATTTATCCTTATACAATGTATATAGTAGAAAATATTAAATGCAATATTATACCCTGATTTCAGCAATTTCAAATTAAATTTAAATATATAAATAATGAAATAACTAAAGTTTAAAATTCGGGTCGATTTGTTGTTGGTCGTTCTTCTTACTTAACTTACCCAAAGTTAGAGTCCTGGAGAAGCTTTCTTCTCGTCCACAAAAACTATAAATTGTGGAGTGTTGTTAAAACCTTGGATAAGGGGCTTCAAATAGTTCTGATGGCACCTCACCGGACCAGTATTTTAAATTATTATTCTTAAATTATCCCTATAATTAATTTAAAAACATTTAACAACATAAATCAATAATCAGTAAGTAAAAAATATTGCTATTTAATACACAGATTAGTCCATTTTAGGGTCAACATTTATAATCAATCAATAGATATTAAACAAATATTGTTATTCAATACACTGAAAGTGAAAGAAAAAACAAAGTGCATTTCAAATGGAGTCGATATCAAAAAGTTTTAATAGGGTCGTAGCATGCGAATCAACAACGTTTAGATAGAGGGCAAGACTACGCCATCCGTTCGCAAAACTACCGGAGGCCTTGAGAGACGGGAAAAATCCCCAAAAAGTTGGCCCCCCTTTACATTACAATTATTCAAAGGCAAACAAGAACAATTCAATATATTTAAAGTTAACTCCATACCGCTGACAACAAGGTTCTCGGTTTTGTGTGTTTTCTACCCTCAAGAAAACGGTGAAAAGACTCATGGCTGATCGCCTACTTATCAGCTAATTGTAACCAGATGATTAATCTGTTACGGGACTCGACTTTTCAGTAATAATTTAATTTATCGGACAGTTAAGTGCTATACGCCGTTACTCGCAGGTCCCAATATGTCACAAGCGCTTGCTCACAGTTAATGATTAATTTAATTAACACGAGAGCACTTCAAATTATTTATATATAATAGAACATATTTTGTTTTTATATAAAACAGTGTTTTATAAATGATCGGTAAAGAGTATTAGTAAGGTGGTGAGTTGCAATTCACTTTACATTAACTTATACAATTTTAGATCCTTAATTAATAGGGCTTGACTACCATTTTATTATTATTTGGCTTGAAATAAAGATTTACTATGTTCGTAATTCAGAAGCAAACATTCTTTTCAGCGTAAACTCTCATACCTAAGGTGCAGGTTCCTATACAACGGTACACCGAAGGACTTCTTTCTTGGGCATGACACTTGAAACCACAGACTTCATGAAAAGACATGTCGTTGATTCCCTACAATCCGATCGTAGCTGTACATCGAGGCTGATCACCTATTCTGTTATATTTAAAATTGGTCTTATTCTGATTCTGATATCTGTGGCCACCGACCTAAAGGTGTAGCGCCACTGGATTTAATATAATTCTATGCACTCAAATAACTTTTTACTCACTATGCAATTATAAGGTAAAGTAAGAATACGCTAATCTAGATTCTAAAATATCTTGAAATACATACTTGGTTAACGCGTTGTTTGATTTTATTGGAAATTTATTCAAGAACTTTATCGTCGTAAAGGTGACTCTTTGTTTATTCTCAACTTTTACTTAGCCTTATAGTTATATCCGCTTATATGGTAACTACGTTTTTTCTAAAATTATTATTGTTTACTAATATTATTGCAATGAAAATTTTAAGAACTTTTGCTAGTTTCCACAGTAAAATACTTATTTAGCTTTAATATTGGCTTATTTTCTAAGTACTTATTAATTTGTTTATTTCAATTATATATTTTTTAATTCGATTTAATAATTCTATATTCATTGGTGTATTTGAATGATTGTATTAGTATGTGCACCTGTGATTGTTATTTATTATTTCTGACATTTGTGTATTAACAGATAAAGATCGCAAATGACAGTTGACCTATCCCTGGTCAACAATAACTATATTAGATAATAGATTTAATGACGTCATTTTCTACACAACTTACTCAGCCGTAGAGATAATTTTTAAATTTAGTTATAGTTTTTTTTATTACCAATATTAAAAAAAATATCCGTTGCAGGTACACATCACGAAGAAAATGAAAATCCATATATTTCGGACATTCCTTTGTGTCTAACTGTGTAGTTATGTGTTTGGACATATTGTGAAAATGTGCCTTAAAATTACGTCCATTTTAGTGTTTACAACGGTTTTTGGAGCAGCAATATGTAAGTAATTTACTAATTTATGTACCGTATACCGTTTCATAATTCTTTCAGTGTAGAAATTTTGGAGGTAAAAGTTACACTAATACCTAGTGTGTAGTGTAATATTATACGAAACTATGATATAGGTATATACGAAAATTACTCCAAGCGATTGATTTAACAAAAGATATCTTTTTTTTGATTTATAGTGAACTTAGTTTCGGTCTTAGTAAATTGTTATTTAATTTAATTTTAATCAAAGCATTCATTAAAAGACGCACATAAAACACTTGAGTACCTGTTAGGCTGGTAATCAATGAAAAATAAAAAGGTAATAAGTTATATTTTATCGTAATTTTGCACAGATTAAAACGTATATATACAAATTATTTAATTATATACTCTGACGATTTGACGTTAATGGAACGCCATATATCACGTAATAAACTTAAATAGCGCTATTATGTGGTGTTGAAATTCAGTGTAATTATGGTCAAAAGTTCACGACACTTTCTCACTTTTAAGTATTATTATGCCAATTTCTTTCACTTTATAACAATTACGAGATCTTCCCCTGGGTAACAACAATTAGTAAGTTCGTGAAACTTTTAAACATAGTTTTTATTAATTAAAAAAAATCAACGCTCTGATAGTAACAGTAGACATTGTTCGCATAACATAAATTATGTTATATTAAAATACTCCAAGTGTTACTAACAGTATCTGTAATCAAAGCATTTTTATATAAACATTTCTTCGCAATTAATATTGCACGTTACGTTACGTTGCGTAAATACGATTTAAATGAAACATTATTCTAATTATGGTCAAAAGTTCACGACTTTCCAACTTTCTCCCTAGCGGAACGTATTTGTAGGAAAATGATTTGGTTTGTGATAATTCAAGATGCTTTGTTTAGGTTTTATGAGGCCTCGGTAATAGTGGTGCCGTGACACCGTACTATGCGTGATAACATCACTATGAGAATGCTCGTTATACATAATTGCAATACGTCGATCGAGTATGAAGACGTTCTTTTAATATCTCTCTTGCGCATCGTATCTTTCGCGATTCATGTCGGAACCACCGGGTTCATTTTCTAAACGTATGTTCGTTTGTCTTGTTAAATCTCGAGAATGGCTCGACCGATTTGCCGACCGTAGTTCAAGGTTTAAACGGTGGGAAACATACAGTATAATATAATAATAATAAAAAAAACATAAGCATATTAATTTAACATTTTTATTAACTGTTACTGTATGAATTTTGAATTTGTAGTTAAAGACCTAAACAGATTTTGATGTAATTTTTTGTGTTCAAGTAGATTTGAGAATCGGTTAGATTTACAATTTGATTCTATCTGTACAGGACAACATCTGTCGGGTCCGCTAGCCGCTTATAAAAGCCGTTGTCATCCCCAATCTACCACGACCATAAGTTTTGGAAGGCGGTTTAGAGTGGTCAGATGTCTCAGAAGCATAGTAGTTGCATTGCATAACCCGGAAGCATTTCCGCCCATTTCCGTTTCCTTAAGTTTGCTGATGCATCTGCTCTAAAATTTACAATCAAATTAGATGCAGAAATGTGAAATCTGTTGCAATTGTTTAAAGAAAGACTACTCACGGCCAAAGGCCAGCAACACATCCACTAAAATGGTTCTCCATGGGCTGCGATGACTACCCTTTTCAAGCGCACCGTTTGCCCACCTATTAAAAAAGAATATTAGGTTGAAAGATAAAATAAAATAATAATAGAAGGTCTAGATCTCTTTGTTTGCTGTAGCGGTAGTAAATTCGAATTGAATTCAAAAGAAATAGTGTATACGTCACGTGATAAGACGGAAACTAGTAACTTTTTCCATGCAAATAAACTTGTACCGGTCACGCCTGCGGAAACAGCGTAGACATACATGCAACGTTTAATTAAAACTTTCCTTACTCTAAAATCTGAATAGTACTAATGTAAACCATGAGAATTACCCCACAATCTCAAAGGCAAAATATGATTGATATCTTTCACTAAGTGAATGTTAATAAATAAAAGTAAATTGTGCGAGTAAAAGTTGGTAATAGGTATGGCTTATTACGGAAGAACTGGTAAATAATACGTATGATAAGGCATATTTAAATTAAAAGGTTAGCAAATCTTACATATTGAAATGTCTATCTACTTATAATGAATATACCTACTTTTTTTTTTTTTTTTTAATGATGTCTTAAGAATCCTACAGTGCCCGTACTCTGTAAATTCCAATACGATCGATTGACGTTTTTGTATTCAATTTCGAAGTAGCCGTAATCCGAAGCACTCATATCGCAACCTTTGCGGTTCAAACACTCAATGTTGAAGTTAGGATTGCAAGCGAACGTATTAGGAACAACAAATAAATATAAGTGTTAGGTGGTCTTATCAAGGAAATATGTAGGCATGTAGGCACCACAAGTGGCACCGCTTAGAGGCAAGCAGAAATGGCGTTTCATACACATTTCATGTAAAATTAATAAGTTGAAGTCAATGGTAACGTAACCTATTCAGCACCTTCTGTCCACATAGAATTTGTCTAACGTCGTTATTATAAATTAGTGTGACAAATAAAAAATCTGAATAATAAATTCTTTATTTAATATTTATTTATTTATTCCACATCATTATTCTATCTTACCAGTTACTACTAATTCGATAGAACGACACAATAATACCCACACCGATTATCTTACATCAAAAAAACATTGAAAAATATAGCAAGCAACTCTTGTGAACTCAGCCAGTGTACAAACAAATAGGTCTACCTCAATAGATATTTTGTTTATTATTTATGTATAATATATTTAAAATGTAACTTATAAGTGTTCTTACGCTTCATTAAACTTTGGAAAACATCATCAAATTTTAACAGGATAGGCAAGGAACGTAACGTCATCGATTGAACCGATTGATCAATTGGCTGAATATGATTCAGGCCGCTAGTTGAACGGCGCTGTTTAGTAAAGAGGCTAGGCTGTTAACTGAACGGCAAATTAAGCTAGTTGGCTGCGACATGCCAAGATATCTGTAACATTTTGCTATGATACCCGATGGAGACTGAATTTCCGGAATAAAAACCTAATTATTAAATTTTTCTTTCAAATTCATTTGTTTTCATTCGAGTGGCCAGCAGTTATCACCCGCTAGGACAAATATTTCGTTTATAATCAAATACTCTTACGCCCGAACCCAATAACCTAACTCAATCCATTTTTGACCATCTGAGATAGTTTTAATCCAAATGATGTCTATATTACCAATCGACGGATTGTAATAGCCATTTGTCGATACAAGCTATCCGTGGGAGGTCGTATCGGTGTCTGTGGAATAGACCTTTGTATGAAAATGGCAGTTGACGAAAGCTCGCGTTCAACAGTTAATTATTTTAAGAGATTTTAACATACACCAGTATTTTGAATAATTAAAAAAACTGTTTGTTATGTTCTAAACATACACATGTATATTTTAATGTTATTTGTACGGTTTTATTTACTTTATTTGGTTTACATTGATTATCAAACATGAGTGTGGACTCGGTAAAATGGAACAACAAAGAGCATTTTATCCGTCGCCAAAAATGGATTGTCATCGTAGGGTTGGGTTGGGATGCAGATAGGAGATCGGTCGACTGTCACGGAAAACAATCATTGTCATTGAAAACAATCTGAGATTGTGGATTAATTATTGTGTTCGGGCGCTAATGATGTCAAAGCCTATCGAACCCCGTGACTCCCAAGCGACACAAACGTATATCACGGCTCTGTCCTCAATTTTTATATCTCACGGTACAACTTTGTAGAGCGAAACTGATCTCAATCATAATGACATCTGTCTAACCACAACCCATTGCTGGCAGAGACACGTATTTTGTTAATTACAGTCGCAGTATGTTATTACGTGAATGATTCTAACTGCATATATGTTTCCTTTTCAAGAGCTGATCCAGACTTTTTTGTATGTAATAGGAAGCAAAGGGGCAGGAGGCTCACCTGATGTTAAGTGATACCGCCGCCCATTGACACTCACATTGCCAGAAGGCTCGCAAGTGCGTTGCCGACCTTTCAAGATTTGGTACAGGCGTTGTGCATCAGTCCGATTGTAAGCTAACGAGATGTGCTGTATTGCTTTACCTTTTTCTAAATTAAAATTTGGTTGTTTTTTTCATATGCTGTAAATATACGAATAATTCAAAGTAAATTATGTGTTAATTAGTAAAAATCATTAGTAAAATTCATCAAAAAGGATAAGGGACTGGGGGCTCAGAAATATTTAATATTGTTATAAAATATTTTCTCGTCTACGGGCGTCGTGTGACTTGAAAAAAAATCTTTACGTTCACTAGATCCAACCTCACTTAAGCCAAACCAAGAGTCGTTTTTAATAGATTACAGTTACAATTAATTGCATAACAAATTAATTTTGATCAGTATTTGACCTGCTAGAGGAATATTCGAGGTGTTTTTTACTTAGTACAATAAGCTATTCATATTTAATTGAGCGATTTGTTCAGGATATAGTTTCCCTTTCTGCATAATTGTCGTTTCTACTAATAGCTCCTTCCGGCAATAAACATGTTTAATACGCATAACCGTAATAGAACTAATATATAATTTGAATAGGTTTTCTAAATATACGTAAAAAATCTGTGAGACAATATGAACAAATACAGATTGTCTTTATTGACTGAACAAAGCCGATAAGGACCGTGTTATCGCAATCGCATATTATTATAACACTTAGGAAACTGAAACATGGCGTTCATCGTAACTTAAGTAAATAAAATAAAGGTCTAAAAAGGTTTTAAAAAAAATATTACACTTCCAATTTTATTTTTTTACTAATATTTTTTTGCTTAAAACTGCGGATTTGGTACCAGATAGGCGCTACACAGTGTTTTTTTTTTAAATTGTCATCATAGTATGTTTTACAAGGACATATAGATGAACCGATTTGTTTATATATTATATATAAACAGTCTTACAATGTCATAGTGCTCTAATCCATGCCTATTTAAAGTTTCACTAGATTTCTAAACTGTATAATTAATTAAAGAAAACGCCTTACGTCGCAAATAAATCTGCATTTGATACCTTATCTAATTGAGATAAAGCTTCATTTATATTCAATATATTCTCGACTACAGTTCAACTTTAATACAAATTGAACTCTAAAGAATAGTAAAAGAAGTGAAATCAGATTACTTAAATGAGATTTAACTATTAGTTTTGATATGGGAATTTCATCTTTATTTCAACATGGAAGAGTCGAAAATGGCTTCAATGCGTGGCCAAAACTCGATCGTGAGATGTGCCGAAGGCATTTTTCTCATACATTGTATTGTGATTTCTTTGTTTGTATTGTGGAAATATGTCCGGGAAATAATTGCTTTGTGGGTTATGAATATGACACTTTCGTTATTAGATTTATCTCGCTGTGTTTGAGGATTTCGAAGAGCTTTTCAATATTACATAATAAATGTTACTCTGTCATTATTATTCTCAAAGTAATCTTAAGTATTAACGATTTTTAATGTAGCCATTATCGTTACAGTAATAAGGCCTATCGGATAATGTTATCATATGCACATTTTGTGTGTATAGTCTAAGCGCGTTTCCCGTACCGCTGTAAGTTACGGTGACACGTGGGACTGTAGATTGCAATATATTATTGAATGAGACAGTAATATAAAACAAAAGCTACTCGAAAATTTGTTCAGTGATAGTTTTATTTATTTATAAAAAACAATCCTACTGAACAGGTGACCCTAAATTGACAAGAATGCACAACAAATTAATAAATTTTACACACGAAACCAAAAAGAAACAAAATAAATTAATTCGGAAAAACAACAATACATAGTAAAAAAAATATAAGTACTACGTATATAGGCACTAACAAATGAAATAACTTTTGTCAGCTCACTCAACAGAAGAAGAGGTTTTTAGAAGGTTAGTCCTAGCTCTGGGCACATGATACTTCATCAGCTAGCTAGGACGACGAACGATCGCCTTGTGACGTACCCATCAGGCATATTGAAGCTACGTCACTGTAGTATTGCCGAATTCTCTATTAATATTAGGTCCTTACATATGAAATTGGCGTATTTCGTACTGGCCACTTTAATCACGATGTTCTCCTCTTTGGTAAGGAATTCCAAATTCAAATTTGTACAGCTATTTACTCATGTATTTGTGCTTCGATGACCGTTATTCATTTGTTTTTTTCTTCTGTTTTTTTCTGTTTGCGTCACTCATTTTACAAAATGGAGAACTTAAAGTTAATAAAACTTATTTACGAGTACGAGTTCCGCCGTGGAACTAGAGAACAAGCCCCGTGGACGGCCTGAGACCCAAGTTGATAATGAAGTATTGAAGGCTATTGTGGAAGCGGATCCATCGCAAAACACGTCCGAGTTAGCTGCAGGCTGCGGTGTTAGTGATAAAACTGTTTTAATTCACTTGAAGCAAATTGGGAAGATTAAAAAGCTTGAAAGATGGGTACCTCACGAATTGACTAAAGCAAACCGGCAAACGCGCGTCGACTGCAGCGTTACATTACTGAACCGGCACAATAATGAAGGTATTTTAAACCGAATCATTACCTGTGATGAAAAATGGATTCTTTACGATAATCGGAAGCGCTCAGCGCAATGGTTGGATCCTGGCCAGCCAGCCAAATCCTGCCCCAAGCGAAAATTAACCCCAAAAAAGTTACTTGTAAGCGTTTGGTGGACTAGTGCCGGTATTGTTCATTGCAGTTTTCTCAAATCTGGCCAGACTATTACGCCTGATGTCTATTGTCAGCAATCGCAAACCATGATGGAAAAGCTAGCGGCTAAACAACCTAGGCTGGTCAATCGCTCCACGCCACTGCTACTTCACGACAACGCTAGACCACACACTGCACAACAGACGGCTACCAAATTAGAAGAGCTTCAATTGGGAATGTCTAAGACATCCTCCGTACTCCCCGGACCTTGCTCCAACAGATTACCATTTTTTTCGAAATTTGGACAACTTCTTGCAAGGGAAAAAATTTAACTCTGATGGGGCAGTCCAAATCGCCTTCACGGATTTTATTGATTCCCGTCCGACTGCTACTTTTAGTAAAGGGATCAATGAACTACCTATGAGATGGCAAAAATGCATAGAAAACAATGGTTCATACTTTGATTAATTAAATATATTATATTTAAAAATATTCGACTTTTTGTTCCTCTCATACAAAACGCCAATTTCATATGTAAGGACCTAATATTTATCCTTGCCATGTAAAATGTACATCACAAGCGCGAATTCTTGGCCTATTCTAAGCTCAATGTAGCCCATAACCATAAAGAAATAAGGTTGGATATATGAGTGTGTTAACAAATTCGAGCATCTAAGATCACCCAATATAGAGCATATTAGAATAAAGCTCATCCGAACATGATAAACGTATACCGAGGGTGTAGAAATATGCGGAACGAGCAAGGTATTCGCAATTTCTCGGATGTAAGAAACACGTTCACACGTGCGCTGAGTGCAGGCTTCCCGTGTTTTTGTTGGGTTCAACGACCTAGTCTAGCGGTAGATATAGACCTAGGTGATCATTTATGTTATATTGATATGAGATAAGAAGAGATATTGAAGTTATGCACGACCACCCCAGCTTTTACAACCGGTTCGTAACGTAACAGTAACGAATTCTAAAAGTGCTGAATTTAAAACAAAAACATTTAACTGACATCCAATGCAAATAACTTAGATTTAAAATATCAAAAGGTAATGGAGCTTTTGCCGCCATATACCAGCCAGATATTTAGGGTACCATCAGAGTAGATACCGAGCGGTAAGTGTTATTCCCGTATTTCAAAAATATTAGATGTTACATATGCTGTCATTGTTGAAGTGAAACTTCTTTATCGAGGTTGGAAAAAAATTTAGTGTAACATTTTTTCGTTACGCGTCACATTTTTCGGTTACGCGCCATGTTGCTTTTTGAAGTTAAATTTTATCGGCGTTGGAATGAAACTTCTTTATCGACGTATGGGAGAAATTTTGTAGCAAATCGTCACGTTTTTCAATGATAGTAATAATTCTATTACAATTAATGAAATTCTATAATAATCTTCGTAGTAATAAGGTAAAATGAAATATTTGTATTCATGTCTATGATAATAAAAGCCTTTTATTAAACTTTATCTAATTTAACGAATTTCTGTAAAGTTGCATATAGTAGATCATTTTCGAAAAATAAGATCATAAAGAAGTTTCACTTCTTACGTGTGTACACCTAGTACACGCACAATTTATTTTTTCATATAAATTTTTTACAGATACCTTAGCGATTTAACTTTGTCGAAGTCATGGAAGAGCTTCAGACTTAATTTAAATTTACTAATAATGTATTTTACTTTACTATAAAGTTATAACAGCAGATGCGTTTAAATAATATTATTTATTATATACTAGTAAGATCTAGAGATTGGGTTGTAACCCGTGTACAGTGACATTTTAAATTAAGAATTCGGTAATTTTTATTAAAGATTTTGTGGTAGAAGATGGTGACGAGGGATTTGGGCATTTTTATTTTCGGTCACTAATTTTTACTTTTGAATCTTGTGTTTCACTTCTTCATGATATGATTTTGTTTAAAATCGGTTTAAAAGTTCAACGCCGTGTTGGATCTTGATTTTATTAACGGAATATCTAAAAATATCCTATAATTACAACTGGTTTCTAGCGGTATTCTAAAAACACGTAGCTACACTTGTTTCGGAATAATTCCGTGTAATGCCAGTTACAGAAAAGATTACACTAATATTTCATGTAACGCATTTGAATATGTGAGTAAATTATCTTGTAATTTACCCTATAATTAGCCTGCTTTAGTGGCCACTAAATAAAAATTAATGAAGTATAGGTACGGCAACCATTGCCTGTATGTTTATAGATTTAAAAACGTAAGTATTAAAACTTTTCTATTAAATCTTAATAATAATAATAATTTAATACCGATAAATACGGACTTTTTGTATTTGAATTTATATACGTATATCAAATTTATAAATGTTACTTGTTTTTGTGTGCTTCACAAAACCGTATTATTAGTATTTCTACTGTGTGTATAACTTTAAGTTTGATATATTTGAAAGCTCCGTAATCCCTGGGCTTCGGAAAAATGTCTTTATCTGTTCATTAGTTTATGGGAAGTAACTGAGTGTAACAGTTTTCTGTGCACCACTCGTGGGGAATGTAAAACTATCATAATTTTCTATATTCTTTATTAACGTATAAAAATAAAGCATGTAGTAGTCCAAAGACAGAGCCGCAAACCAAAGACAATAACATAATCTATGCTTAATTATGCAACAAATTAAATCATAATCTGAGTTAGCGGAAATAATCGCGACGTACGAAATTGAGAACAATGACGGGAATATGATACAGTTACATAATGCAAATGGCATGAGTGTACCTTTACGATAATCCATTGCTTTCATTTTGATCTTTCGATTTCGTCTGTCTTATGTAAGCCGATAAGAAGCAGTCATCGTGAATATCATACGTAAAATTCAAATAAAGAATACGAATTATGCAGTGAAGTAGATTAGGTTAGGTTATTATTTTTGTTTTTGTTTTATCTAGTAGTTTTGTTTAACATATGAGGTAATTTTAATGTCTTCGTTGTAACGAAGAACGAATCTACAAACATATTCAACAAGCTCGGAAAGAGATCGATTGTCTACGGCCTAATCAGTGGCGTAACAATAGGGTGGCAGGGCGGGCAAAATGCCACGGGCCTCCGACCCAAGAGGGCTCTGCCCAAGAGATATTGTGTTCTATGGATGAATGTGAAGTCTCCAATACGCATTGGGCTAGCGTGGGGTCTACAGACCATTCCCTCTCGCCTAAGAGAGGAGGCCTATGGCCATTAGTCGGACATATACTGGTACAACAATTAATTGAGTACGCTGAAAATCTCGAAGTTTATTAAAATTAAACTGAGTACAACGTGACGATTTTTACTGATAGGGCCCCATCAAAAGAATTTGCCACGGGCCCCAGATTGTATAGTTACGCCACTGCGCCTAATATAATATGTGTAGAACTCAAAGGTTATTGTAATGATAAGCTTAACGAATATTAAAATCTTATACATAATTAAAGGAATTTCAAAATGAATGTGACATAGTTGATGATTAATAGAAACGACATTAATTATTTGAATTACACAATTTTTCTGATTACATTATTCAACGTGTATTTCCTTATTTTAAAAGTTTCCGGTATTTATTGTTTATTTAATGTGAGCTAGGTCACAGACTTGAATAACATTCCCACGGACTAGAGATTCCATTAGCATTCTGATTTCTTTACAAGCATCTCAGTGAATCTTAATATGACATTAACATGGTGTGGTCAGGTCTTAGTGAAAACGAAATGGCACGCGCTTTAAACCGGTAAGCGAAGCCGATTAGGCAGAGTCCATACTGCTAACAATTTATTATTTATAGCCGCCGCCCAGCAATAGCTATCTAGAGTAAGTATATAGTTGCTCTTTTGGAAGATTTATGTGTATACTATAGTTCGTATTCGAATTCGTATCGCAAGCCACACTCACTGCCATAGGTTCATGTCAAACTTTACACAGAAAAAATACTTTAACAGCTTTTAAAATGAGATACAAGTTTCATTTGCACCCGATAATGTATTTATTTATTTATTACATAAATACAAACATTATCCCTACAAACTATGCCAATACGATAATGTCTAGAAAAAATCAAAAAAAATATATTTTTTATACTTTAGTTTACTTTTAAGCACATAATATTATACACAACATCACTATTGTGAATTCACTCTGCGAAAATACAAAATATGTAGACATAACATAGACATAACATTTATTACAAACGAAAATACACACACATAAACACACAAAATAACAATACTTAAAGAAAACATAAAATAAAATAAGACATCAAAAACAATAAAAATTAAAAATTAAGAAATATTCTTTTGCCATTCGGTTCGCTTCCAGTGTGCAATGTGTGTGTACTGTGGTTGTAATTGGCCCTGGCTCAGCATTATGCTGAGGAGCAAAAAGTTCTACAGCGCTGGTCATTCTGCCAGAGACCACAGCAGCTAGTTTGCGCCTCTAATAAAATAAAAATAAATAATTATAATACCAAGTAGAAAAATATTAATAATAATATTAAAGTTAGAAGTGTGAGTAAATCGTGTGTAACGGTGTATAATAAGTAAAATTAAATTAAAAGTTAAAAATAAGAATAATTGTAAATAAGTAGATATTTGTTTGTTGTATGGGTGGATAAAAACTAAATTTCGTGCGACTTTTGTTGAATAAGTAGAAGTGTCTTATAAGCGCGACTAAAAGTCGACTTTAATTGAAGACACTTCAGCGGAGGAGGGATATTGTTCCAGCACTTATTCGCGCTATATTTAAAACTCCCACGAAATGAAGCCGTCCGATGCTCGGGAATATGTCGAGTATATATGACAATATCATTAAAATAGGGGCGTATATAATCATATTGTCTTATCAATAATGATATTAATCATCATTCATCGGTACCACGTTGGTATCAACTTTTAACCCGTAGGTTCAAGAAACAACTGTTAAGTTAGTTTTTAACCGAATTAAAAAATACTTAAGTCTTTTGATGAGTAATTTTTAATATATTCTACTAAATGATATAATTTTAGAGCAATACATTTTAGAATAGTTTTAAAATAAATTAAAATAATAATACATATATATAACTTTTAGAATTAAGACTGTTATTATAAAAACTATATGTTTAGTGGTATTTATTAATAAAATTATTTTTTACTTTTTCTGCTCAATGGTAGCGCGCCTTTAGCGATTAACGTTATTATAACATTAACCGATGGATAAATTGCATCAATGAAATTGACGTTTTCTCGTTAAGTGTAGATTTAATAAAGATAATTGTATAGCGAAGTAATAAATTTTGAAATTGTTCCTTTCGCTCACCATATTTCTTATTTTACACTTACCTACTTACTTAAGCTTTTGGTTTAGAACAGATGTTTTATACTTAGTGTCTGGCTGAAAAATAAAATTGATATTCTGTTCTGCAGGCACAGAAGACTAATTCTACTTCCCAATAAATAAAAAATATTACTACAATAATTAGCCCAGTGTATAGATATTTTATCCTACCTTAAAATATAAATGCGAAAGTGAGTTTGTTTGTCACGCTTTCACGCCTTATGCATACTTATATTTAAACTGTGTATTTTTTTTTAAACTATTTTTATTATTAAGTGATTTTTATGATCCTATACTATATCCACGTGAAAATAAACGCGAAAGTGGTGCAATAATTATTCCAAATATCTATTAAGTTTTTCGTAAAACGCCCTTTGAGTAAAACTTGCTACTATAGGATGAGATAACAATTATAAAATCAGCATCTAGTTGATATGTTAATGCTAACTTTCCATCACTTTCCAACGTCAGGAAATACTTACGCAATGATACTGAGCTAGTTCCTTTATGTGGATTTCCTGACATTCGACTGCTAATACCATAGAACTCACGTGGGAAAGACTTTCCAGAGGAAAACCAAACCAGTGTTAAATTTGTTAAACGAAATTTATTTAGTAAACGCTGGAGTGATGTGCTGTTTAATTAATCTGATTGATTTACAGAATACTGTTTCATATTGTTCGAAGTTGTTCTTGAACTTTACATGAGGCCAGCAAAAAGTATAATTCAAAGAAAATATTAAGTCAATTTTATTAATAACGTGGTGTTAGCCGAGAAAAGCAGTTAATAAATGGTAGTTACATTTGTAAACGTCGAATATTTAAAAAAATATATAAAATACTAGCTGACCCGGCAAAGGTTGTTTTGCCATGTATATTATTTCTAGGAAACATTTTTTGAGTTCAATAAAAATAACTATCAATTATAAAATAGGGGTTGAACGTAGAGGGGTAAAAATTAAGGGTTGTATGTATTTCTGTATGATGTATCATAAAAAAATAAAAACAAAAAAAATTGTCTAAAAGATAACAAACAAAAATTTGGGCTTGACACCAACATAACTTAGGGGTTTGAAATATAGTAGCCGATTCTCAGACTTACTGAATATGCATAATAAAATTCATAAAAATCGGTCGAGCCGTTTCGGAGGAGTATGGGAACGAACATTATGACAGGAGAATTTTATATATTAGAAGATATATTATGCGGTCTGACGTCGTTACTTGTCTTAAGTCGTCGCCGTTAACGACTTAAGAACTCATTCATATTCATAATATTCTAGCAATAGATAGACAAACATTTGCTATTTCAAATTTATCACTATGTACTATTTACCCCAAACTTCTGTTCAACCAATATAAAATAAAATTTTCAATTTGAACCAGCCATTTCTGAGATAAGCGCGATTAACAGGCTCATCAGTTTTAAAGTATTATTTGAATTAAATTCTTAGAAAACGTTTTATTATCGAATCCAAGACTAATTCAAAGCTCATGCGGGCAGTGCGGCGCAAACGGAGTCAATAAGAAACGTGTCTCGGACATTATTCCAGCTTACTATAATCAGAGAAAACTGTAATTCATAGCTGCACAAAAACTCGATATCCCTAATGATAGATCTAGCCCTTCTAACCGCCTTGTACTGTTATCTAACTCTATAATTTTGATATCACCTATAAAAGCTAGTTTATATCTAATATATTTATAGTTATAAGTTGTTAAGAAACCTATAATTTAGTCCAATAAATTAGTAATTGCAAATTGTTTATGTATTAGACGGGCAAATGAACTTGCTGATCGAACGAATGTTGAGTGTTTTATGGGAAAGAGTAGAGTCTTGAAAAGTTTTAGGATTTTTCTACTTAATAAGATTTAGCTAGTTCGTAATAGAAAATGATTAGTAAAGAGAACTTTGATAGTTTCCTGTTATGAAGATGGTTCTTTCACAGTTTTACCTATCTGAATATACAGTGTAAGCTCTTTATAACGTCATTCCGTGTAACGAAAAACTAAATTTGGAATAACGTAAAAAACCAGTACAATAACACAGTCTTTATAACGCAACAGCCATTCTCTATTACGAAGAAATATTTTCATACTTAAACATCAAAAACATACTTAAGTGTAATTGTTTTTATAATCAGCTTACTTTTTTATTAACACGTGTGCCATTATACTTATTTTGGTCTCAGTTACTAAACCCACCATTGTCACCTATCGTGTATTATCAGTCGTACACAAACTTTGAAACTCTCAAGATGGCCAGTAAAAGAAAAGCGTTATGTGTTAACGTAATTGGTTAAACTTGTTTTTTTTTCTCTTCGCCCCGTATAACGAAAAAAACTCGGTCCTTTGAAATTCGTTATAAAGAGTTTCACTATAGGGTTAACGGGATAACCTAAATACATTTTAGTTAAACTAATGGACACTCTCAATGCCAGAGGGCTCGCGAGTGCGTTGCCGGCCTTTTAAGAACTGGTACGATCTTTTATTGAAGGACCCTTATTCGAATAGGTTCGGAAATACTTCAGTGAAAACTGAACACCACACACTGAGTCACTACCCTCTTTTCCACACAATCATAAATAAAAAAAAAGTTACCACCAGATTAAAATTGAATAGATAAATACGTTTATTCTGAGTGTTCATCAAAATCAAAATGCGTATAGCATTAATCATTTTGTACTGTGTAACAAGCAAATAGCACCTCTCACAAGTACTATACATTAATGATTATACCCATCTTGATATAACAACAATAAGAGTGTCGGTAGAATCTCAAAATCTTTCCCAAGTGTTTACCTTCAGAGATAAAACAATATTGTTTGTTTTATTACTAGCATCTTGAGTTATGGAGCACTTAAAAACAAGGCCAATGTAAATGCCGGTGGCGCAGCCCCGGAATTGCAAATCTGTCTCCCACATATCGCAATGCTACTGGGGTTTGTGGGACCTTACTCTAATGCTAAATATAGACCAGAGTAGAACCACGGGTATGGAAGTAGAAGAGAACTAATTCGACTTTTGGTCCTTCAAGAAAAGAGCGTACCATTCTTAAAAGGCCGGCAACGTACTTGCCTTCTGGCAATGGAGTCACCATTGGCGGTATTACTTAACATCAAATGGGCCTCCTGCCCGTTTGCCTCCTATTATATAAAAAAAAACAACCACCACAAACCGTTATCACTCACACACATCACAATCAACACTGTGATAAGGTTCTAACTAGCAAGCCCCTCTGTAAAAATGCTCATATTAAAGTTCAAGTGCTTTAATGAAGGAGATTACTATCCAAAGAGGTCTGTTTTTATTTACTTCATGTGAGCGTTCTATATTTTAAGCCCTTCTATAATGACGTAATGGTTGAATAATGTGGACAAAAAGTTTCACAGAATTTAGTTATGATCATTTCCTAATCTTTTAGTTTCGAATATTACAGCCATGCTTGGTTGGATGTGCCATGATGAGCATCGCAATATTTGCGTAAAACAATGTCCGTGCCGAATTGAATCCATAATGACACCATCAATTTCTGATGTTGGGCAAGACGTCAGGAAATTCATTTTACAATGATTTACGACAACGGGAAATGTTCTTATGATGTCGTTTGTACTGCAGTTTTTCCAGTTAAAGTGAAATGGCGGGCTTCCGGCCGGAATATGGTTAGAATATTTTAATAAATAATAATAATAATAATAATTTTTATTCATCAGACAAATACAGTCCATTGAGTGATTAGTAAGTTAGTAACAATAGTTTCTTAAGATCTATGTTAGTAGAATTAGTAAAAATAAGAAAAAAGTAGTTAAACAAAAACTATTAGGTACAAAGCCCTGCGGAGATGTCGGAGCAGTGTCGTAAAATTAGGGGCACTCCATTCTCTCGACTATCATCCGTAAGATGTTGCTAGAGCTGCCTAAATACCTACTTAAAATTTTAGCAATAAATCTGTACTTTTCAGTATGTCCATTTGTATGTGTGTTATACAATAGTAATAGTAATTGATGAAATCTTTGTACGTTTCAATGCGGTAATGACACGCCAAAATAAAGTGTTAAAATAATTTATTAAATTCTTAGGATTTTGCTTTCGTAAGTGGTCATAAGACACACTTAAACAGTAATTTAATAATGTAAAACTAGCATATTATCCCTGAAATGGAAAACACTTACTGACACGTTACTGTGAAGTCTTAGAAACTTTATGCCACAACTGCATAGTAGTAGAACCATCTTAACATTTTAGTTGCTCCACTATTAAGATCGTAAATAATTCAATACAAATACCTTTGTAACCGTTAACAGGTAATTACAGGGTTTATTAAAGTTTTCACGGTTCATCAAGATAGCTATTTTATTGAAAGTGTTATTGAATGTTTAGCCAACCGAAACTATAATAGCCCGTAGATCAAATATACAGCGAGCATTTGACATAATTATGGTTATTATGAAGCTTAACTGTGGTTTGAAAGTGAAAATGTACCACAGCTCTCCGCTACCGTTTTATTAAAAAGGTTTAAATAGTCGTGACTGGAAATCTGTAAGGAAGTATTATGATTTATCATTATATGTTCATTGTCCAACTGTATAGTATGTTAATTTACTCTTCAAGCTTAAAAATTATGAACAATGGGTGGTGTTTTATATTTTGAACATAGAGTGCTGACTATAATATTGTTTCAGTTTGAAGAGCATTGGATAAAATTTAATACATAATCGTTGAAAGTAAGCGTCAGTGGCGGCATCTATATTTAAATAGGGATATTTTATTCTGACAGAACCGCTTGCCAAAACAACCTCGAGCTGAGCTATAAAGGTCCTTAAGGCCAACAGCGAGATTCCATAAAAAAAATCTGACAGAACCAATTATTTTCATTCTAAAGTAAGTTTGCGGGTTTCAATCTAAAATTGTTATAAAAAAAATACTAAAAGTGCATTTTACAAAATACATTTCTTGGTTTCACTAGATGACGAGAGCAATTTTTATGCGGTTTTAAGGCCCTATCCCAGCACGAATTGCTGTGTCAGTGTCTCGGAGTGGACTGCGATGCGCAGTGGAGAAGCGCGTCGCGTCGGCCCGTAATAACAATTAGTTATGTAAAACATTAAATTAATGTAATTTTATCATTTTTTTTCTGAAATGGATTACTTGGTTTGCGATTAAATATATCGTGTAAATTTCAAAATTCTGTTCTGTATACATTTTCGTCATAAAATAAATTCAAAGTGTTAAAAATTGGCTATGTTTGGATTTTTTTCTATCGAGCGAAATTATTTAATCGTGTATCGATCTTTCAAAATGGATACATAAACTACTCAACTCCACCATATATTTTTTCCATTCGCCCTACTTCAAGAAACGATGACGAAAAATGGAAAGAAACAATGTACTTTTTTGGAGTTTAGCGATAGGATAGGTCCTTAAGATATATAAACACAGATATATTCAATGCGAGTTGGAGTTATGGGCACATAAAACTCAAAATAAACGGTTATAACTTGTAAAAAATAATTTTTATTGTGCAGAATATCTGTTAGATCCACCTACATTCAACCCAAGCTCGCGTCAAGCATGTCATCTTAAAAAAACAGTACCACGACTCCACTATATATGTATAAGATTCTGTTAGAATGCCTTATTTGTTAAGGTTAGAATTAAATATATACCAAGACCTTCAAATCCCAATATAAAACAATTAAATTTCCCACGTGCCAGTTGCACCAATCAATCCATTTTTTACTTGACAAGAGAATGGATGGCTGGCACAAACGGTTTCTCAATGAGACGTATTGCTGACTTTACTGTTTGATTACTAATAAAGTACTTTTTAGCAGTAATCAAACAATATTCTTACTAGTTGTATCACAAATCATTTGTTACGAGTACATTTCTTGCATCAAACGATTTTCTGTACTGATATTTGTCTCAGTTATATACTAACACATGCATGTAAGTTTTCATCCTGCAGAAGAGGGCTATTCGTGCAATGTATAATTTAAAATGTAGGGAATAAATAAAAGTCTTTCTATAAAGTTAACGATTATCTAGTTGATAAAAGGGCCTGGGCCTAGTGCTAGACAGGCAACTTCTAATTAATTTGCGATATTTGTTTTAAAATAAGTGTTGTTTGAAGATTTGCTATTTTAAAAAAGTACCGAGAGTTTTTTACACCGGCTTTTTCTCTCGGCCTACACCCTCTGTCTTCTTTGCCGATGAGTAGGGATGCCTACAGATTCAAATTTAATAACGTGGAATAAGTGATACCTGTATCTTATGTTCCATAATAAACATATTTTTTGTAAGAAAAATATTTTAAAATCTGGACGTCTAAGAACCAAAAACAAGCATGTATCAGCAAGTCAGTCGCAGAAACATTTCTGAAATAATATCAATAATAATGTAATACTCTGTAATATTATATCCGAAACGTACTATTGCTAATAAAGACATCCGATCAATTTCAGGTTGTAACTTTTATCCGGTGGGGGAGTACCTGCGGTTTGTGAGAATACCGGAGAACCTTCGAGTCGGGGATGAGGTGCTACAAGTCGAAGTTCATCCCAGGTATGAGAACGTTTAATTGCCCTTTAAGTTATTTTATATTTTCTAGTCTAGACTTTCTCGGACTGTCAGAGCGATTACGGATACAAAAAATATTCGAATCTATTGTGTTTACTACATTTAGTTTAATACAAAGTAGAGAGCTTAAGAATATTCCAATTAATAATATTAATTCATATTAATAAATGTAAAATTTACTTTTAATAATGTTGTATAGTCTTTAGTCTTAAGGACCTACCACCCTAAAAGGCAGAAGCCTAGCTAGTACGTTCCCATTTTCGATAACTTTTATATACTATACTGAACGCGTCGAAATGTAAAGCTTCGATCATTTAATCCATATTGGATTGCATGCGCTTCACAGTAATCAGAGTGATTTAAAAGGAAGGTTTGATAATATTATCGTAATAGTATAAAACTATATCTCTTGCCATCTGTGGACATAATCTTTAAAACGTTTCTCTGTTTCTACGACGTCGCGCGGACAATAAATTTTGTACATTAATTTTGTTACAATAATTACAAAATATGAAAATCACTGCAAACACAGTTAAACAATTACTGTAATGATGTCATACTCTGAAACTAGCTAACGAAGTTATTCCGGCCGTTATAAATAGTCCAAATAATAATTATACTTCACTTTCATATTGTTTTAAATAAACACGCAATTCGTGCACCGTTACCTTTTTAGTAAAAACAGTTAAAGGATCAATCACATTACATAAATTATTAATTAATTCATAATACTATTATAAGATTACTGACTGTGGATAGCTTGAATTAATAGCTCTGATTAATGTGTATTTAACACGTAATACATAATGACCGAGTTATATATTCAATTTTTGTTTGAGCTCCGTACCAATTAATTTTTAAGTTAAAAGACGTTTAACGTGTTATATTCCCTGAATAACTTTAAAGTAGGTGACTAGGTTAAACAGATAAGAGAGTCAGTGGTGTTCCACAAAAGTATACCGGTAAAACGAGTTTAATTTAAGAATTGTAAACATTTTTAAACATTATAAAACAGTGTAACAGACTGCGACCGACAGGATTTAAAAGTCATTGCAATTACAGCTGAAATTGCGTTACTAGCGCCACCTATATCCTATTTTTTTATCAAGATGGCATTAATAATACTTTGATTATTTAGAGACTTAAATAAATATATATTTTCTTATTATGGTTACTAAAGGTTTTTATTACGAGTAGTTATGAATAATTGAATGCTTGTTCTATTTGTTATGTGTTTGGAGTCCCATAACTTATAAAATTTAGCATTTGGTCATTTGTTAATATTTTTTAAGCAGTGCACACGTTATTAGACTCCTGAATATCAATAAGTCTGGAGCAATTATTACTAATCAAATTATTAACTTTCTGGTCTAACATCATGCGTTGCCATTGAATACACTGCTTTATAGTATAATTTGTAATAATAATACCTTTTAAAGTCAAATTTAAACCAATTTATTTAATAATAGTTGTTGTCGGTAAAAGTGAGAACAGTAAGTGCAACATGAGCTACAGATTGGATATTTAAGCTCAACTGTCACTTTCTGCTGGACATAATCTATGATTATTTTAAAGACAATTTTTAATGCATTTTAGGAACTTTCAACTATTTAAATGTATAGTTTTAACATACCAGCTACTTAGTTAAAATTACAATAAGAAAATACACAATACAAATAAGTAGTTTGATTATTTCATGTTAATTAGGCTTATTAAATTTTAAGATTAAAAAACAATTAATATCCTAACGCGCCGTACAACGAAGTAGACTTAATTTCGTTAGGCGACATCTAGTGTTGAATACTAGTACTTCAACAAATTTTAAATTAGTTTGGTTCAGGTTAGAGAACGTATCCCTAACCGTAATTTAGCTACACCTAATTGCGTGTAGATGGCGTAATTACAGATTAATCTTTAAAAGCCAAATTTTATAAAAAATGAATAAATTAATCAGACTAATGTCATAATTTTAGCTAGAGCTAGATATATCTCTCTACATCATACACAATTAGACAACAAGAGACGAAAGACTCTGTCTCCCTCTTTTCGTTGAAAGAGTGCAATTGGGCTGAATAAATATTATTTCAATAAACATTATGAATAAGAGAGTTACTAAATATCAAATTATTCATAATATTTATATACTTTTGAGCGTAGAAAAAATAATTAATGACTATTCCACTGCCCATCCACAAACATTTAAATCAAACATTTCAGAAAAGACCTGGTTCTCCAAGCAGTAGACCGCGAAGAAGATGCAGCATTGTTCACATACCGGGATGTGAACCGGACTCATGTGGCGGTTGTGCTGGCGCAGAGTGTTGAACATCTGGTGGATTCTGATTCTCCTCACAATGTGGTCAAGTTCCGACTTGGCTGTGACTTCGATACTGGCGATGATTTGGTAAGGGTTATAATAATCTGCATCATCAAGAGCAGTGTTGGTTGGCTTCAGCGAGCGACTCACATCCCTGAGGTCGTAGGTTCGGTCTCCGGCTGTGCAAAAATTTACTTTTTGTCTATATGAAACCGGCTTGCCTTAGACCTTACCGGCGTGTGGACAGGTAAGACACAGGAGGTTGATCACCTACTTGCCTATTATATTGACTAATGATCGTGAAACAGATACAGGAATCTGAGGCCCACACCTAAAAAGGTTGTAGTGCCACTGATTTTTTATAATAATCTTCGTTAGAAATCGTCACTTAGTTAACTAGACTTTTAACGCCAATTTACAACCGAAAAGAAAAAAATAGTTGCTAATAGGCCTGACGCGGGACGCCTTATTTCTTATCCCTTATTCTGGAGTATTTTACGACTTAGCAACAGATTGAGCTCGTTATTTTTTTCCTAAAGAAATACGATAAAAAAGCATTTATAAAATAATAGGCAGGAAGTAATATTGCAAGTAGGCGGTAGTAAACGCAATAGGGGTGAGACATTTTCAATTTTACATGTCTCGTAAAATCAGATGTGTTTTAGATGAAGTCAATGAACTATATTCAAAGATATAGACTTATAGAAGGGCCTGTATACGTAATATGTTTGAATTATTCACTTTTCTGTAATTGAAGGTAGACGAGTACTCTGCTGCTGCTGTAAATATCCAATTTTTGAACATTATTAAGCTATTGCGTAGTTAAGCTATTGCATAGATTTTATCGCGGGCTTTGAGCGCGGCGACCGAATCAAGAAATTCCGTAACGAAAACACCTAACACACGATGACGTAATGTAGGTGCGGCGAATACGCGTTAGAGCGGGACAGAACGCATACTGCGTATTCACATCTCTCTGACGAGATCGGTGCAGCCGGTGCGCGTTAGAGTGAGACAGACTATATCGGCGAGATAGTCTGGTAGAGTGGTAGATTGAATTAATTTATCAAAGAAAAAACTTGAATTAATATCAAAGAAAAGAAAATACTACATAAATAAATAATTATAAATGCATAAGTTGAAAAAAAATTATTAGCTTTACCGCGGCAGTCCCCGAGTGCCACACGTTTTTTTTTTAGTATAACAATATAAGTTTTGTCTTCCATTTCTAAATTAGTTGCATTATTTAAGTGTTATTGGTTTTTATTTTCGATATTTATTGCTTTTATTTAATCCCCAATAGGTAGCTTGGTAATTGGTATATACGCTGATAGTAATTAAGTCAATGACACCAACCTGTCGATAGAACTGTCTGTTATTGTTCTATAAAATTATAATTAAAATTATGACGTATTTCATAATCTGACAGACATTGCTTTCACAGTTATTTTTTGCCAGAACTACCCAGAAAATATTTGAATCCTACCTACCTAAAACGCGCAACGTATATAGGCAGCGGCACGTAAGTCTAGCGCTGGCCGATACGTGGAGGGGATTGCTGCGCATGTGTACTGTGACGGAATGCGAATGGAGAGCCAATCGAAACTCTTCATTCCGCTAGCCCCCCTCAGGTACCTTATTTTTTACTTCTGCGCAATAACGGTCAGCGCTAGAGTTTCGTGCCGCTACTTGTACTTATTCTGATCGCAACCATTACTACGTTGTAACAAAATGGCTGTCTAATATCATATATTATGTAGATGTCAATTGTTTTTTTATGTTGTTTGCATACCAGGTAGTGGCTAGTTAGTTCCATATATCATTAAATAGAAATCATATCCAGGCCTTTATATGCGTACATGGTGTTTACGTCTGTACTCCAACATTTGCATAATTGCTTTCAGTACCAAAATAGTATTGACAATGTGCTAATAAACGCTCCGAGAACATGTGTACGAGAAATTGGTAAATTTTCCGCTGTGTTACGACGTTTTTCCCGCAACTCAATGCCAAAAAATGCTTCTTTTCTTTTTATTTAGCATAAGCGTTTGTTTCGTTAGAAAATCGTTTAGATTGAATGTAAATTATACACATTATGACATATTAAAATAATTTCGTAGACATGAAAATAAATTTAGAGAAATAAGTATATATGAATCTACTACAGATAAATATCTTCTAAAAATCTACGACTGAAGAGTTTTTGTTTGGTCAGTGAATAATATACGGAGGACATCTTGACTTCGATTTCTGGCGAAAAAATAATTGCTTCGAGTAAATACGCACAATAGACCTACTGTTCAAATAATCTAAAATCAATGAAACAGACATCAAATGATCTGCACACAGTCTTATTAATAATTATGGCACTTCAAACAAAAACGTACTGAAAACTGTAATTAGTTGTTACCCTCAAAATTTATACGATATAGACAAAACTACCCTCCACCGATCGATAAAATTAAATTGTTATATTACAAAATTATTTCTGCTCGTTTATATTCAAATGCGTCAAAGATGGTCAGACATAAATGATAGTCTTGACAAAAGGATGTTATGATATTTCTGTTCCGTCTAACAATTGAACTGAAAGCCTTCTAAGTGGGTAGAGCTTCACTTTAAATGGCACTGACGTTTAATGGTCTGCCATTGGTCTATGCAATTTCTAAAAATTTGTCACTCGTTACCTGCTTGTTTTAAGTACACCGGGTTCAATTTAATGATATGAGTTATCCAATTATCTCTTATTATAAGGTTACTTTTCCCTTCCTTTTCAGATTGATAGCACTTTCTTATAGTTTTACATAAAGTGCCTGTGTGTTCTTTAACCGTTCCAAAATAGGTAGAAATTACTAGCAAAGTCCGGTTAATGTGGAGGATGTTCCATGAATTTAAGACAGGACGTCGCAACTCTGGATTTCTGCACTATCAACTTTATCAGTGCCAGTCTACTACTTGCATATTTACATCACACAACTTTTCTTTGTCTTGACGTACAAAGTCCACGTACTAGTGTACCAAGAGTAAGGTATTCGAGTTGTCTCACAAATAGCCACACTAGGTAAAGTTTAAATCTTTTTAATTCTTGGTTTGAGATGACGTTCTTCCAATATAACATAAACATTGATATGATTCCGGTGAGACTTCCTTATAGAATACGTTTCTACTTACGGTAGACATTTTTATGCTAGTCTTGTCCATCCTTTCTTACCATAGTAATGTATTGCGATTTAGGACATCCATTGTATCTCATGTCATATCATTGAAATTACACTTCTTGCTTACCTAAGACAATATCTAATTTAATGTATTTAAAAAATTTTCTATTAAGTAATGTTTTACAACTCGTGAATAGAGCGTGGTTTCGATTTCTCTTATCTATCAGGACGGCTATATTGAGTTCTGACAACTTTTCCATTTATTTTGACAACTTATTACTGTAATGGCAACGAAGGTATGTTTAATAATATAAATGATAAATATTATATGAATTCTATGTTAAGGGCGTACTGGCGTTTAAATTTAAATTCCCGGGTTAGGCTAAAAGAGTACTTGTTTCCTTAAGGTACAATAAGACTTTCATTAATGATACTTAAAAGGACGCAGAGTTTTTACCATAATTGGATAGCTATAAATATAGGGTTGCATCATATAACATACGTTTAAAAAAATTATATGATTGGTGTCATAATGTATATGTACTAGATAGTAGATACTGTAGTAAATGACGACGGAAATTACATAATTAATAAGCTTTTTAGGACCCAGTTTTGGATCTCAGGGAAAGAAAAAAATAGGAAATTGGGTATAGCTTTTGAGTGATCCCTCTGGCATGGATAGTGGCCATGGGCAGCAATATCACATAACATCAGTTGAGCCTCTTGCTTGATTGCCCTCTGTTTTATAATTTCCTCATTGCACTATTTACACTATTTTACACTACCACCCTCCACCTCCCATCCCATCCATCCCTTCCTTAAGATTATCATTTTGGTGCGTACGAATGTAAACTTGTAAATCTCAACAATGTAAAGCTATACATCCTTAGTGTAATTAGTCTTAGATTAATGTTTTTCTTTATAATATAGTATTTCGAACAAACAAATATACATTATTTCCAAAAATCTTAACCTACATAGTAATAATAAATTTAATTTGTTTAATATTTACACAAATACAGTATTTACAATTTTCTTAACCTATAAAGTAATAATAAAAATAATTAAAAATAAATAAAATGAAAATCAAAACAAATTTAAAAAATTCTTAAGTTACTATTTCGTTATACCATTGGAAGAGCGGAGTACCTTGATGTACAGGTCTCTCTAGACTTAGTTCAGGGGCTCCAATATCTGTTAAAATGTAACTTGTTATTAAATAAAGATTTTTGTTTTTTTTTTTTAAATTTTGAATTGGAATAAAATAAAATATTTACATTTTATTACACGTAGTTTAAAGATCTTAAAACTATTTAATTATTTCGAATTTATATCGTACACCTTGACTGGTTTGACAAAATAATATTTTTATAAACGTTTTCAGGATTAACCATATTCCGCGGTATCCGCGCGTTTGACCGTGATAAGCCGAACACTCCAAACTCAGATGTCCAGTACAGCATCACAGCCGGTGATGAGGGCCACCGCTTCACCCTGGAGAGCTCTCACAAGCCTGGTCTCGTGTTAAGGAAACCACTGGACTTTGATACCGGAGATCGAGAGTTCTGGTTAACAGTCACGGCTTCTGTAAGTAACTTCTCTAAATTTTAATTCAGTCTTAGTGCAGTGTCAAAACATACATATGTCTCTTTCTGTTAAGTTATGTTTACGCTATATGGAAAAGGGAGCACGCAATATCATGCCTAACTACCTAGCAGGAGGTGAAGGTGATACCACCTCCTATTCCAGAAAGTGGTACATTTAGTTTGATCAATTATAAAAATCAGCACAATCAGCCATATAAAAATAGGCATGCAAATGTCGTATAAATGTTCATTACGTCATATAATAAGATCATCCAACACAATGACATAATAATAAGTTAAGCTATTTATAATTGTTGTCAAAGGTCCAAATACTCTCCCACGCTATAAAGGCCTTCATCACCTTCCCATTGAAAGCATTAGCTTGCAGGAGTGTTGTCGGCTTAAGGATTGGTAAATTTTTCTGGTAGGAGGCTAAGTCGAATTGGTTCGGAAATACTTGGTCGGGCAATCTGTCTAGATTTCTTTAATAATACCAATAAGGATCGGTATTGTGCATCTAGCTGCAACACGTAAATATCATTGTCTCCGTAGCGTAGTACAATCGAGAGATATGGTATGTTATATCAGTTAAAACATATTATAACATTGTATTGTATGATTAATATAATTGCAGGACAGGGGCTCTCCTCCCCGTACTACAAATACCACGGTACATATTTTAGTTCAAGACAATGATGACCTTCCGCCCAAATTCACGCTCGACGTCTACAAGACTAAAATACCTGAGTTTTATCCTATCTTGGTAAGTATATGAGATAAAAAACATAGTCTCAAATGTTGTGTTTTAAAATTGCAGATTGTTAAGAAATTTCACGCCCTCCTCCTTTATAGTTTCCTTTCAGGGAAAGCTAAGGTTTAGCGGGCAGCTTTATAGAGTCTAAACGTTTTTGATTATGATTTTTTCATTCTATAAAATACTTTGCTTTGCGGCCCAACCCTCATTAATTCGGTCATATCACCATGTTCTACAGCCTAAAGCTTTTCTCGATAAATATGCATTTAAATGCATTAAAAATATTTTTTTGTTCCACATGTCGCAGAAGTTTTCGTAAATATTTGATGTCTGCTGTAAAACTTTAGTACATTACTTTGCTCTATTGTCGATAGTTTCCGCAGCGTATACAATTTAGAAATTATTATTGGTCTTTTTCACGCCTTGGGTTACACTATCGAAATTTCATACAGTTAAAAAAACATTCTATAGCCTATGTTCATTAGTGATAACGTTAATAGTTCTAGTGGAGAAAGATTGTTTAATCTGGCCAAGGAACAATATTAAATTTAAATTAAAAAAATATTACATAAATCAAACAAATATAAATTATGCATAACAAAACATTATGCTAATCAGACATCATCTTCATTTAATTCTTATTCGAATATAGGAATACATCCTGTATTCGTACTTACAATTTTAATGGTTATAGTGTATATAAGTTACTTTTTTCAATATGTTGACGCCCTGGTGGACAGAAAAACTGTGTTCAGTTTGTGTTTCCACCACACCAATTTATTTTCTATTTAAATAATGTAAATAAATAAAAACAATATTTTTTCCGTGCACTTGTTACATTAACCTTTTGCATTACCAGGGCAAAAGGATTCACCAGGAGCTATCATTTAATCAGGCGATTCGCGCATTTGACCAAGACACAGGTGTGGCAGCACCCGTTCGATACGAGCTGGTCTCTGGGAACGAAAGACGGCTTTTCACTCTAAGCCCTCTAAATGGAAGCCTTTTTTTGGATAGAGAGATTGATCTGGACGCTGAAACTGCTCCTCCTGGTAGGATTATGTTGATTTTGACGTCATAAGTTAGAAAGGGACATCCCGATTTATCCACATACTATAGGTCCAACGTTGTCTTTATTACTATTGTGACAATTCAAATGAATAAATGTGACAAAACATTCTTGACAGCCACGTACCAACCATAGGTTTTAATTTTTGTTGATGATTTTGTCGTTATCATGACTTGTTTTGGTTCCCTGTATAAATATGTGTCCATGGTTTAGTCCGACATCATGCAATGTCTTACTGCCCTTAAAAGTGGATCAGTGTGAGTACACAGTATCTACTTTAATAAAAAATAGGGTTTGATCGTAGAGGGGTGAAAATTAAGGGTTATATCTATGTATGCTGTATCAAAAAAAAAAAAAAACAAAGAATGTTTTCCAAAAAAATAAATTTTCGTGTGGTCACCCCTTATCATTTAGAGGCTTGAAAGATAGATAGTAGCCGACACGAGAATTTTATATATAAGAGATAGCATAATGGTAAATGTTCGTTGTTTATCACTTTTTGACTGTCAAAGTTATATTTTATATTTAAAATATGTTAATCAAAATCTGTAACGACTTTTAGTTAAAAAAAATAGATTTTTCACTTACATTTTAAATGTCTGTCGTTTAAATTACAGACTTCGAGATAATATTATTTTAAGAACCTCAATTACATATTCCGAATCTGAAATGTACTGGAATTTTGTTTTAAAACTATACTACAATGTTTTTAATTCAATTCCATAATAGGTAACCAATTACTATACTAGGGTAAGCAAGAACTGTTCCTCTCCTAAGAACTCGCATACAAAACTGTTTAGTAGCATTTTTATTTGATTATTAATATTAAATTGCAGGAAACACCTTCATGCTTCAAATACAGGCAGCTCAAGTTGACAACCCCTTAAAGACTGCGCAGACGAGAGTCGAAATCGAGATTTTGGACCTTAATGATAACTTACCCGAGTTTGAAGTGGACTTTTACAATATAAGTATTGTGGAGAATTTGCCTAATGGTAATAACTGAATTAATTATAATACTAACTTTCTCTTGCATATAAACTCTTATTCTTAGGGAATTGGCCAAAGTAGTGTTTCCATTTCCATAATCGTTTCTTGCAGTAGGCGAATGGAAAGATCTTTAAGGTGGATTTAACTTGTTTATGATCCATTTTAAAGATCAAAATCCATTGGCCAATTTTTGACACTTTGAATTCATTTTATGATGAAAATGTATTAGAACTGATTTTGAAATTTCGCGATATATTTAAAGCGCCAAGACATTTAATATTTAGAAAAAAATTATAAAATTACATTAATAATTTAGTGTGCTAAGTGCTCCAGCTCTTCGAACTAGCCCCAGTCCATCCGAGACGACACAGCAATTAGTCCTGGGATAGGGCCGTGACGCTGCTGCCTCAATTTGGGGAAACGGGAAGGCCGCGGACAGCTTCATTGCGGAGCTGGTTAAAAAACAATGATCTTTATCTCTCACACTTGTGTCGAGAACCGGTCCATTTTATTTTACGTATAAGACCTGGTCCGAGCCTTCGCTCCTGCTTCTCGCAAAATTCGAGGCAGAGCCTAAGTGTCACTTACGCCTTTGGCACCCACTGCACAATTTTGTAGCAAAACAGATTTTATACGTAGCTTCTTTGTTCATTTCAACTTGGCTATAATAAATTTTAACAAAAAACGTACAAATATTTCCATTATTCTGTTGTGTGTACCACACGGTGCAACGTAGATGCTTTATTCGCATTAAAACGAAAGTATTTATATATTTCATATATAAAATTTTAAAAATACACTGATTTAATATCTGTCAATATTATTTAGCTGTACATATAGCATCCAAAAAACTGTGTGGTTCCAAAGTGGTTCCTTTATTTGGAATTTACTCTTAATAAAAAGGAAGTTATCAATGTCCTTTATGTATGTGACATTGTTGGAATTGTATAATATTTTATTATGATAGTCTATTAAGGCTTTTATACATGTGTTCATAAATCTGTGTGTTTGCCTACATATTTCTTGGAATAACCGTAAAATCGAAACAAACCTTTTAGATTTTATCATATTCTTCAAGTTACTTGAAATCAGGCGCGTATATATGTTAGGGCGCTCATTAGGGGTTTCTAAAACGAACTATTATGTCATAATCGAAATCAGATGAATACTATTTTCTTAGGTTTCAGTGTGCTACAAGTGATGGCCACCGACAAAGACCAAGGTGACAACGGAGAGTTTACGTATCAGCTGAATGACCCTAACGAAGCCTTCTCTATTGATCCTAGGACTGGATGGCTGACCGTCAAAAACCAAGTAAATTTACACATAGTTTATAATAAATTTTATCTCAACACATTCTGCTCCTCTGACTTAAGGTCCAGGGTCGTTGCCCTTTCTATAATCACATATTAATCAGCTTAATAAGTTATACTCTAATATTAAAGTCATTGAATATAAAGTACAAACCAGAAGGAACGGTGTATTTACGGAATTAATTTATTTTAAAATATTTTTATTAGAAACCTGATCCGACAACGGATTAGTAGAGCCTATAGCTACCTTGGAAGGAAATAATTCCTTAAATGTCTAGGGCAGAACGTAACGGGAAACCACTGCTCAGTATTTTTCCATTCATCTTCAACTTGTATTATTATTAAATTATTTTTAACAGATCATTTGGTTTTATTATTGCTAAGAACTTGTTATCAATTATTTTTTACTAATTATTTTGTTTGCAGACCGTACTGGACCGTGAACAACACACATCACTACGAATGAAAGTTTATGCCAAAGAAAAGAACCCCAGTATTGTCGGAACTTTCCTAGACAAACAGAGACTGGCTAAGTGGAAACGCAATCCTTCCCCTAAATTAGCCGCAAAGGAAAAAACAACATACGTTTTCCCAGACAAAGTTGGAAACAGCAACGAAAATATCGAGTACTTCGACGATTTGAATCAACTTCTATCCTTAGTTACAGTGGAAGTCACTCTCCTAGATGCCAACGATAACAACCCAATCTTTGTACCAAGTAACCTCTACGAATTCTCAATCAAGTCAAATGCCAAAATCGGAACAGAAATTGGTATAGTTCAAGCGGTAGATCCAGATTTGGGAAGGAATGGCATCGTTTTGTACGATCTGCAAAGAACTAGTAATTTGACAATTACATCGCCATTTCAAGTGCACGCTAAAACTGGAGTGATTACGTTAGCTGAATCCCCTGTGCTGGAAGGAAGACATGCTTTATTCATCGAAGCGTCCGATCAACCCGCTAACCCAAGTGAAAGGCGATATTCTTTGGCAGTTGTCGCTATTGATGTTGTTAATGTTCATAAAGGTACTGGAACAAATCAGTCACAAAAAAAATCACCAGTGACAACCTTTTTAGGTCTGGGCCTCAGATTTCTGCATCTGTTTCATGATCATTTGTCAATCTAATATGCAAGTAGGTGATCAGCCTCCTGCGCCTGACACGCCGTCGAATTTTGGGTCTAAACCAAGCCCGATTTCCTCACGATGTTTCCCTTCACGTTTGAGCGAATCTTAAATGCGTGCGCATTTAAGATAGACAGAAGTTCCATTGGTGCACAGCTGGAAAACGAACCTACAAACTCAGCCCTGCGATTCTGTAACTCACTTTTCGATCTCATGGTTTTGTGTCTTCAAATATCTAGCAGTCATTTTATGATTTGGCATTCTAATAAACAATAAACTAAGCTTCCACCTTTTCAGAATGCCAAATCATAAAATGACTGCTTCACGACTGATGAGCGACCGATCCAACTTGTGAGTTACAGAATCGCAGGGCAGGGATGAGAGTTGCTAAAAGCTAGCCGAAGTTGAAGCCACTAGGCCAACAATAAATCACACGAAACTAAAAAAAACGTGTGTGTACTTATGTTGTTAGAAGTTATACTTCTTTGGTGTAACAAGATAAATCTTTTCAAAAATGTTATTCTACGTTTGTAGAAAATACGAAACTAACAATAGAAAAAACTAATATGTTGACTATAGCTAACTTCAGGGTGTCGGTTTTTTGTGACGGTTTGCGCGCGCATCGTAAAAATTTACTCTCATAATTTTTCCTTAACGCACCAAAAGAGATATAACTTCAAAAATATTGAGATATATACCGTATGTACGGCCTCCATAACAAATCCGACTAAGCGATCGCACTTGTGACGTCAAGCTGCGAGCTGCAAATCGGCGCTCGCGTACGACAATCGCAACGTGACGTCATACGACAACACGGTCCCTTTGGAAATCCCAGCCCGTTGCTAAAGTTGTATTGTAAAAATGTAGTGCATGATAGAAATGTTTATGATTTCAGGATCCAAAACTGATAAGCCAGATTTCTTAGGATCTCCATACGAGTTTTGGGTGGGCTCAAATGTAGGCATCGGGACGAGCATTGGTCAAATACGAGTCAACGATGCCATGCAAAAGGGTGAACTATCGTATGATTTACTTCATGGATATATAGAAGGAGGTGTGTGTATATAAGTTGACAGTCTATAAACTATAGAGAAAATTTAAAAAAAAATAATAGATTTGCAGAGACTTTAGAGAAACTTGCGTAATTCACTACTATCGTACTTGCATGTTTACGCTGTGTTCAGCGTCATCAATTTCCTTAAGTTGGCATTATCATATTTCTAGGGATGGTAGAGCTTTTGGGATTAAATCTAGCTTTTCAACTCTCTCTTTTCACTTTTCATTATAATGTTTATCTGTATAATTTCCTTGTTTCAGTACCATTTGCTGTTGAGGAACGTTCTGGAGTAATAACAGTGGTAGACGAATTATCTAAATTCGACAGACAGGTGTATGATTTTGAAGCCGTTGCAATACAGGAAAAATACAACTTCTCAATAACGACCAATACAACCGTCCACGTTGTGGATGTAAATGATGAGCGAGGTGTCTTTTTAAAGTAATCATTTTTGGTATTACATTTAATTTTATTTTTAAAACTATAAATAACACCGCTTTTATATTTCAGAGGAACGCATTCTCCGCTGGAGTTTAGAGTCAAAGAAAATATTGCCGGTGCAACTATTGGACAGATATTTCCCAACAACATAAATGGAGCGTCAAATCACACTGGGAAATTCCAATTTATTATTGCAAATCAACAAGATGTTACTGACGATATAGCTATCGGTAATATCACATTTTAAATGACTTCATTTACTGCAAATGACCGAATAGACAATATATAACAAAAATTGTTTTTACAGGGGCTGACGGAACTATTTATGCTCAAAAACCTTTAGACAGAGAGAAAAAAGATACTTATAGAATGACGGTAATAGCCGAGTCTTCCAGAGGTGTAATGGCCGGAACTAGTTTATATCAAATAACTATTAATGTAGATGACGAAAATGATAATCCGCCTATATTTGAATTGCCGGTCTACGAAGGGACAATAACTGAGAATTCTCCAAAGGGAACTGAAGTAAAATTGGGTGCTAAAATAAAAGCAAGGGACGCTGATACGGGTTCTAACGCTATATTTACATATACTCTCTTTGGAGAGGGACACGATTTATTTAGTGTTAATGAAGAATCTGGCGTGGTCACCTTTGTTGGAAATAAACTAGATCGCGAAGAAAAAAGTGCTTTCCTTCTAAAAATAGTCGCAAGAGATAAGGGAAGCTTAAGTTCAGAAGCCAAATTAACTGTACTTGTTTCGGATGTTAACGATAATGTACCAAGGTTCGATCAGATTGTTATACCCCTTGGAGAAAATATAGAATTAATAGAAAACTCGGAACGGAGCCCTGTTAAAGTTTACAAAGAAATAAGAAATAATACGGGTATCATAACTAATGTGGAAGTAAAGCCTAAAAATAAATTCGCGGTAACAGTCGATTCGCCTCTCTTCCACGTTCCTGAAAATATTGCGGTCGGCTCAACTGTTTTGAGATTAAACGCTATGGATATGGATAGTGGAACAAATGGACAGATACGTTATGAATTTATGTCAGAAGTTTTCATACCGCCCTTTTCGCTCCCAGCCAGTGCCTTACAAATAAAAAGGTACTTTGTTGTGAATGAAAGATATGGAAATATCGTAGCCGCTCGAGCTTTGCCTCCAGAATCAGAGTTTCGATTAAATATAACTGCCTTGGACGGTGGTCAGCTCAGTGATCATACAGTAATCCGACTATTTGTTCAAGACGTGAATGATCACTTTCCGATGTTCAAAAAAGCGTGGTACACATTTAATGTCGAAGAAGCTCAGTACACTCGACGCATTTTGGGTAAAGTCGATGCCACCGATGCTGATTTTGGCCAAAATGCTAATATCACGTACCATATTGAGCCAACGAGTAATGATTTGCCATTTGAAATATCACCACTGAGTGGAGTTTTTAGTGTAAATGGAGAGCTTGATAGGGAAAAAGTGGATAAATATGTTTTAACAGTAGTAGCTACGGACAATGGCCAAGAGAAAAAGCTATCATCATCGGTGAGCGTCGAAGTGCAAGTTCTAGATGTGAATGATAATGCGCCTCAATTCAATGCTTACAATGAACTTTTAGAACTTAAACATATAGAAGCAGAAAAAATCAATCACAATTATGAATCTGTCAAAGTGGTACCAGTATATAAAGCAACATTAGAGGAAAATGCACCAGTAGGGACCGTCGTAACCAAAGTTTATGCAAATGATTCAGATTTTGTAGGAAATGGAAACGGGTTAATATTGTTCAGTATCCCACAAAGAAAAAACCAACTTAATATGTTTGCTATTGACTCCAAAGATGGAACCATAACAACTACAGCAAGATTAGATTATGAGAGTCAATCAGTTCATAATATCACCGTGATTGCTTCTGATCTTGGATCACCTAGTCTAAGTTCTACAGCCCTCATCGTATTAACAGTTAAAGATATTTCAGACGAAGTAGAAGTATCAGATAAACCCGTGTTTATATCGAGATATTACGAATTGGAAATAGAAGAAAATGTCCAAACACCGGTGGAATTAGTCACGTTAAACTTAACAGAGTATTATGAAAATTTCAAAATGAAATATTATATTTATAACGAAAATGACACCGATGTAAAAAGAACATTCGTTATAGATCCTCGTAATGGGACGTTGTATTTGATTCGGAGTCCCGACAGAGAAGCGCGAGATTTGTATGAAATAATGATAAGAGCTGAGAGACAGAAGATAAGCCGCGAGTTACCGCACATGATATACCCCGTTGGCGATGAGGTTCTTGAGGGGATGACAAAATTTGATGTGAAAGTCGTTGTAAGGATAAAGGATGTGAATGACAACGCGCCGAAGTTTATCTATGGCGGTCGTCCGATGGTTACAGCGATTCCTACTACAGCCCCATTTGGATATGAAGTTATTCAGTTAAGGGTAAGCAATTATTTACTTTCGACGAATCACATTACACAAATTATTTAATCATAGGGGATTCAAATTTTAGAACGTTACCTCGGCTATTTTAATTTACATTCATTTTGCTATGTTATATTGTCCGAATTAGATACTATTTGAGTATATTTTTAGGCTTCGAAGCACGTGTGCAAATATTTTTTAGTCCTTAGTATGTTTGTCATGTCAAGACGATGACGTATTTGAAAAAATATGTAGTACTTCCTCTTAGCCAGGAATTTTATGGTACCGTTGCTAAAAAAATTAAATGTTTAGTGTTCAATTTATATTTTTTCTAGGCTGTAGATGCCGATGCAGGCATCAACTCAGATATACGCTACCAAGTGATAAACACAGAGGGTGGTCGCTTCAGCGTGGACCCTGTCACTGGTCGAGTCAAAGTCGCAGGCTCATTCGCAAGAGATGCGGGAAGAGTCATTGGCTTCGACGTTAAAGCTACGGACAGAAAAGGGGCTGACGACGGACGGTCAGCTATTGCTAATGTGTTTGTAAGTAAATAAAACATACAATATTTTACACTAGTTTTATCATGCCTAATAAGTGAGTAAGGAATTATTGATGGTTGATATATATAGCAAGAACCGTCAGAATAGCTTTTAGTAATGTAATGTAACGAATTTATAATAAATAAATGTAATAGAAGCGATAAAACATTGTTTTTGCTAAATGATGCTCATAGTTATTAAGTGTATTCCGAGACATTTTGTCCAGACTTCTATTGCTCAAGAATAATTATTTTTTAATACTTAAAAACATCACAAATATGCAACAATGCAATGATTAACACATGGTTGCTTGATTCAATTTGTCAAACATAGCGTACGTAACGTAGCGAGCAAAATACATAGAAAAATTATCACGAATGAGCAAGAATATGTATTGGAAATATTTTAAACTTTATTTTATATCGGGAAATTTTTGTAGGTATACGTTTTGGATGAAAATAAGCAGCTAGTTATTGTGGTGGGAGCCAAACCCATGGAAGTCGAGAAGGAGCTATACAATATCACACGATATCTCTCGAATATGACCGGGTTCGACATCCGCGTACGAAGATTGGAGACCAGCTCTAAGGCAACCATGGACGGATATGCGTGAGTTCTCAATTTATTTGATAACCCTGAAATGGACTGCCCTTTACCGAAATAGTAGCTAGCTAAACATTTTAGCTTAACGATTCTAGTATATGTTCTCTCATTCACTTATTACAGGATAGTTATCTATATTACGAGTAATAAAAAGACGAAATATTTGAATTAGATTATTTTGATAATGGCACAAGTCCCGGTAGACTTAATTTTACAGGAGACACTAAAAACCATTCAAAAAGTCTATCGTAGGCGCAAAATAGATTCTGGAAATTCATAGGTTCTGACACAATTGCGCCAAAAATTCTGGTTGTGTTTTTATTTATTTTAAGTGACAGATAATGTCATAACGCAGATAATGACAGTGGCGAATTCAAAAAAATATTAGTTGGCATAGAGCCGTTCTCGGCGAAAGCATACATCTCTAAAGTAACATAACAACTATAAATACTTTACTCGATTTTGACAAATGTGAACAATAAGTTAGAAAAATTATTATTTTTTCAATATTTGTTACAAATAAACTCCTAAACTATAAAAATACTTTTACCATTAGAATCCTTAATTATGTTAGTTTATTTTCAAATTATAAAAATGCCTGCTAATGCAAAGGAAGGAATGGCCGCTAGTAATAATTAAAAATACGTGATAAAATACTGATGACTCAATTTGTAAGAAATTAGTATTAGCGATCAATTGAATTTGAATTATTATTTTCCAGGACTGACATGTACGTCTACGCCATCGACCCCGTATCAAACGCGATTATTGACATGGAGCTTCTACAAAAGTGAGTGAAAATTATTACTGACTTAAATTTATTGACCGCGCCAGATCTTTGGGAGGAAGATTGAAATTCACAGCTATATTAACTACAATTACAATTTAAATATATCTTCTAATAATCTTGTAACTAATCTGTGAAGCATGGGTCATAAAAAATTTATATCAATTTAACTTTTGATTTTTTTAAATAGTATTCAGCGCCCATACTCTGTAAGTTCTAATAGCTTCGAGTCGGCCTTTTGTACGGCGATCCCAAGACTGCCACATCAGCGCAACGGTATTGAAATAACTATATCAAAATTGCTTATAAAAATATCGCGATTGGTATCACTATTAGACTTTACAGAGTACTGGCGCAGACGTGTCTTAGAATTGGTTACTTGCTTATTAATTCTTCGGTAGGATTCAGGAACTCTCGTCTAAATTAAGCGGAAATAAATTTTGCCAATAATTCTGACAAGCTTTTTTCATACGTAAATATCGTTTCAGGTCAATAATGAAGCGGGAAGTAGCGTTACGTCACAACTTAGCGGGTTTCAAAGTTCTGGAAGTTGGTGATAGCACAGTAGTTCAAGCCAGGAGTGCGCAAATGTTCAGCACTATGGAGATCAGTGTAGTTGCCCTTGGCTGCCTTGTCTTCATTGGAGCCTTCACCACTGCCATTTGCATACTCTGTGTCAGGAAGAATAAAAGGTATATAATTAGAATTTTCTAGTAAAATATGCTTACATTGTAGTAAGGCATTGTAGTAAGCAAGACTTTTTCCATCTTTCAGACACCATCACCATCACAAACGAAAACATACGAAACATTATTTTATTAAGTAATTTAAATGTGCAATAAATAAAAACTATTTCAACTGCTTGTTTCATTACATCTTGTAAATTAGCATGAATTCTTTATCTGTCTCTCTTAACATAACTTTTCGTTTTCCTTGTCCTAACAGAGGTCGCCACCCGCCATACTCTCAACATCGTCTTAACGCTTTCTCTGATCATTTAACCAAATACGGAGGTCTCTTTCCATCCGGATCGAACCAGTGCCAAGAGCTGAATCAGTCGTACAGCGAGCCGGATTCGTATATCGACGTTATCCATCAGCCGACAAAGAAAATCTGTCCCCATGGGAACACGATCGAGGAGTTCGGGAAGGCCCATCAGAAATGTGTGAAGGGGCAATTTGATATCAATGGCACGGAATTTAATCATAAACACGAGAGGATGTGTATTAAATTTAACCAAAGACCTGCAAAAAGGTAAATGTTTTGTATATTTTTATCGTGTAACAAATACCCCGGAACCACTTTAACCTGTCATATTGCAGATAAATTAAATGGATTTTTTTTAAATGACCACAAAATGGATTTTTTTTAAATGACCACAAAATGACCAGCAACTGCAAGTTGCTGGAACACTACTGTGGACGGTAAATATTTTAAAGAAAACTAAAGTTTTATTTGTAAACTAAATTAACAATACTTAGTCAAATATATAAATTGACAATTATTTAATAAACATTTAGAAAACACTTGCGTAGCCCTGGCGTCAAATTCCCAAAAACTGGTAGCTTTATGGTATCTATTATTCAACCCTGAGTTGTAATCTCTTTTTTATGTCTGAGAAGGTAATGCATTTACGCATGATAATCTTGTATTTGGTAATTGTTTAATAAATTATAAAAAAAATTTAAATTTATTTTAATAAAATAAAATAAAATCGTACACAATATTTGCATCAAATTAAATATATGTATTAAAGTTTTCTATCTCCAGTTTAAGGGGTAAAGTTCCTTTAAATTTATAAATAATCCACTGCTTCAATTATTCGTGACAAAATTAAGTTATTCAAGAGGGATATTTGTTACACGCTTATCATATTCTGGTCCTGGCTTTCCTCTACTTCTCCTATCGTTTAATATAATTATTAGTAATCTACTATTTAACAACATACTAATTTATTTCACTAAAACATAAAACACATTGGTGATGGTTGTAGGATTTTCAAACATTAACATTTCCCACATCTTATTTACCCTGTCTAGTAGTATTAAAAAGTGCAATCGCCTCCAGTTTTCCTTGAAGACGTTTAAAATGGTTAAAATAATATTAAATTCAATTCGACGATTCTAATTTAAATTCATCGCTAGATTGTTATAATGGTAGACGTTCAAATAAATCAATGATCGAACCTAGCAATAGACGCTACGTGGAATTTGGTGACATCTTGATTTGAATAGAATGGAATTCATATAGAAGCAAATAAATTACATGTTACAATTTTTTTACACTAACATTTTTACCACTAGTTTGTTGACTGTTTAGAACTAAAGCAAGCGTAAAATTTAAGAATTATATATTAATCTAGTATACAATTCTTTGCAGTTCTGTTTAAATAGAAGAAAATATAATATTTATGATTAGGCTATTGTATTGAATTAATCTACACTAACGGGACACACTGTTGTATTAACATATGTAGTTAGTTACTACTAATACTTAACAAAAAAAGTGCGTGCGTACAAAGTACACATGTCACAAGTGAAACTTCTATGGCAAACTAATTTTAAAGTCTAGTTCATATTAATACAAATCTAAAACTTTAGATTTCCGAGACTTAGAAGGAGGGAAAAAGGAATGTTAGGAATTTAATAGTCATTAAAATATTAAGTATCGAAAATTTATACAAATTATTAATTTAATTTATTTCTTCGATAATAAAACGTGGCATTTTAATTTACAATTCGTCATTTGAGATTTCAATAAATTAGTTTGCATAAAATATTAAATATATAAAAAAATATAAATTCTCTTTACGAAATTTTGATTTAAAAAATAGAATTTTTATGAGGTAATTTGCCCTTCTCACTCTCTCTAAATCGGTCTCAATCGCTCTCACCCTTTTCTTCGACAAAAACGCTGCACATCTTCGTGACGCATAATGTATGCGTTTCATCCATAACAATTTTACGCTCATGCGCCTAAAGAAGTTTTACTTAAATAATACAAATTGAAAAAATATTGTCGTCACACGTAAACCATCACCCACATGCACGTAGGAAGGGCCAGGACCCGTCGCTAACGTCAGTGAATTCCAGTGGACAGGACTCTGGCATCGCGGAGGGAAGATGTCCATGCGGTCTCGTCTCGATGCACACCTCAGAGGAAAGTAGCGGGTGAGTTACTTACTGAGTGACTGAAATGACGTCAATAAGGTTATACCACATTATTCTTGCGATGGCTCTATAATTACAGAATGTCGGCAGTGAATTTTCGAAATCTGTCCTTGTTAATTGCCAATTTAAACAGCTGTTCCACTGACTTGACCTCTGTCCAGAATTTTCCGTAGCCAAGACATTTTGCGCCTACCAGTTTGCGTTTACCCGTGATTTTTCCGCTGCTTGGCAAGTTCTACACCACATGTATACAAATTGGCCGGCTAAATAATGTCCATCAGTTACAATGTACTCAATAATAATCTAAAAATAATAATAGAAAAGAACAATAGACGTACTTAGAACAATATAATGTACAACAGAGAATATTATTGAAACCGTTAGACAAATATTCCTTTTTGCAGCAGCTAAATATTCTGCTAATTGAATTTATGATTATTTTAATGATGCTTCTCTTCTCATTAATAATTTATTGTATCGCCTGTAAACTCTTGGAAGTTCATGAGGATATTTCCGGAATAGTTGTTGTCCAAGAAGCCAAGCCTTTTAAGTAAATAAAGTCCCTTTTTAGGTACCCCTTCCTTAGATCTGACACTGCTGATCTGTTGCTTAGCTTCTCGGTCACATACCTGCCTGATCGCGTGCCTGATAGGTTGATGTAGGAGACCTAAAAATATATTTCAAAAAAAACTCTTGGAAGTGGATCCTAAAACGTTTCATACTCGAACAAAATCAGCCAGAAATAGATCTGTCATAATTAATTTCAGATGCAGCTACGAAGACTCTCTAAAATCAAATCATAAACAAGATCGTAAAGGATACCGTGACGACTCTCGATTCGTACGACGTGCGTCCATCGGGCACCAGCCACTAGACATGAGAAGATACAACCAACGCAGGCAATCATTCTCAGAGAATATCCAAAGACACTTCCCATCTGTCGAACGAGTTGTGTCCAACCCCAGAATAACAAGACAAACCTCAACACCAAATGTGAACACGCCATCGTACTTCCTCAATGGGAAAAAGAATTACAGAAGAAAAGAAGTGATGAATGAACCAATGATAGATTATGATCATAGTGAAAATGAGGACCATTTTGACACAAGGCTGAATAGAAAACTTAGTGGCGGTCGAAAAGTGGGTAGTTTTATGGACTTAAATGGGCAAGCGATGTTTGTTACGCCTGTTGATATGAGGAGACAGGGGAGTGAGAGGGTACTGGTTGCCAGACCTGTATGAGATTTATTAGTCATTGGTTGCTAGATCTAGCCTGGTTTTCCTAAGATTAGACGTTTTTTAAGAGCTTTACCTGACAGAATTTTGTCAAAAACTCTCCAAAATTTTTTGTAATAGGTACGATTCTTAGAATTTTCTATAGGGAGTGTAGTAAACAGCTATTTGCTTTTATTCATAAACCATGTATGTTTAATACTTGAAAGTATTATAAATGTATTAAATTAGATAATTTATCATTGATGACGGAGGTATACTTCGGGATAGATGGCTAACCTGGTTTCTATATAGAATATTCCAGTCGTAATTTCTCCGAGTCGTAGAGTTTCTCTACAGTGAATTGTTTAGAACATGTTACTGCTCGTATATATTACGATTAGTATTGGATATAGCACGCGGTTGCGAGTCATGGCATAAGCTTTAAATTGAATATGAGAGTATATTTTACTAGAAGCGTGTAGATTGCTTTTTAGTGTAAGTTAATAGTAAGTGCCATTATGGAGATTTTGTTAATATACCACCTTCTAGAATAGACTGTAAATACTTTTGTAATTAAATTTTGTATGTTGATTTATTAATTTTTGTTTTATTTGTGAATTCATTGGTAACTACGAACCTCGTACGCAGAGGTTGACGAGAAAACTAATAAAATATCAATCAAATATTTCCGTATCCCTTCATAACAATAAAACTAATTCCTGCGTCAAGTACCTAGGTGATAATCATACTTCGGTGTCTACAAACCCGTAACAATTGTTCGCTGAGAATGAAACGTAAAATTCCAGGAACTCGAAATATATGTTAATTTCTCTAGAATATTCACCTACGAATATCCTTATCGTGTCATATTAATGTTCACGTTGGTAACATAGGCGGATCTATGGGGGTCATTGGGTTCGTGTCTAGACAGGGTTTTGCTATATCACAAATTGTTAATTGAAATACGTATCTAAAAAAAACAGTGGTGTCTCAGAGTTCCTTATCTGTTTCGTGATCATTTGCTTTTTCTAGGCAAGTAGGTGATGAGCGTTTTGTGCCTGACAAACGGTGTCGAATTTTTGGATCCAACGCGTGCCGGCTTCCTCGTGATTTTCATATTTTCCACACAGTTAAATGAACACATAGACAGAAGAGTCTATTGGTGCACAGGCGTTTAGATGTGGACCTCAGTGATGGGAATTGCATATTCAAGCCAGTAAGCTAACACTCACACAGTACACTTATACAGTAACAACTTTAATGTATGATCCCTGTCGCAAATTCTAGATCCGCCCAATACCAAAACCTGGAACTTAGTGTGCATACTCCGTATAGATAAAAAACAGAACCTAAGCTCCAATAAAAAGAAACATATTGTATCTATTGACAGCAAACAATTATTGTCGAAGGCCGTTAGCCTCAAGTGCCCAAGACCTAATACGAAAAATGTCAACAAAAATAGCGAATCCACTCAACTGTAGAAAATGTCGCTTTATTCATCATTCGGACTCCAATAATGTGGCAAAACAAACTGGGGTAATGGGAACAACGAGCCATTGAGTTAAGGAAACCGTAAATATGGTTACATATGCTACATTTAGAATGTGACTTATTGTCAAAACAGGTTTGTCTATCGACGAATAAAATGTTCGAGTTAAATACACTATCGTAATTATTGAAATTAGTTTATTTCACGTTAAATCGATTACATAATCGTTTGTGATATATTTTTACAGCGTACAAGCGTACATAGGAATCAATATTGATTATGACCGTATTCACCTAATCGTCGACGCCCAGTCACTTTCCGAGCGGCTAGATCCCTTGGCGTTGCGTAAAGATGTGGGATCTCTGCATCTTTTACTGTATATACCATGGAGCGCGTTCAGAGGAGTTGTACGAACTAATACCTGCAGCTGAGTTTCATCATCTTGACGTCCGTCGTTCCGTAACTGTGCATTTCTTATGGCAATTTCTACCGCGCACTACCAGCTGCCCCCTGAAGTATTTCCGAACCAATTCAACTTAGGGTCCTCAAGAAAAGAGCGTATCAACTCTTAAAAGGCCGGCAGCGGGTTTGCGAGCCTTCTGGCAGTGCACTCGCAGTGCAAATGCACTTTTTTCTATTTAATTTTATGGTTTGAATTAAACATACCTACATTACTGATATAATATCTTTTTAGCTACAATAGTTAGTGAACGATTGTATCTATAAACTCACCATTACGCAAACTAAAAAAAACTTAATTGTCAATTTGTGTTTACGCTGTGATGAAAAAAGACATAAGCATCTATTAACATCTTGTCCTAAGCTGCCAGAGTATTTTTTGTTTATGCATTTAACACACTCTTCTAGTGCCATAAGCTATTGTGCTATGTCCTTAGATACTCATAATTAGATCGCCTCAGTAAAATGATAAGATAAATATTTAAAAACGTGTGCATTAAATTACTGCAGATGCTGGAAGTGAAATCCGAAATAACATCTTTTAGTTAAACGGCAAAAAAGAGTTCAATAGGGTTTTTCAAATAAATACACCAAATGTTTAATTTAATCGAAACTTATGATATGTAATATAACTAACACGAACGGGGCAATGCTTCACAGGACTTCATTTTAATAATCAAAACAACACTGTCTCAAATCAGAAAATTCCTTTCGTCACACTTTGTCACGTTTGAGATAGCTCCCGGTCGACGAACTGAGAACTTATAATTTGTTTCGTAAAATCCTTGTGTTTTTAATGGATTCCCTTCGATTGTTTATGTTGTAAACTCACGCTCTTCGGAAAAGTTGTGTTCGAGGAAGATCGTAATTTTTTCTTATATGTATATGTATATTGAACGCCTTAGAAATTACAGCAACGTAAAGGGTTTACGAGAAATTGTTTTAAAAGTAGCTACAGCCGCTAATGTAATTATAATATTTTTATTGCATTTTGGAACTGATGCTATTAATTTTTGGAATTAATGCTATTAATTGAGTAAGATAAGCTTTTATTTTTTTTTTAATTTAGATGGTATTTTGCGTTTATGCACTTCCCTTAGTATAATTTTATTTCTTTTCACTTACTAGGGTTACCTTGAAGAGATCGCTTCTTTGCAATAAGCCCGCCCATTGGCTCCTTAATAATTGTTTGTTAATTTTTTTAAATTGTTAATAATAAATAATTTGTGTACCTATATGTAATAACTTATTGGTGTATGTTGACAGCGAGGCTTAACGAAGATAGTAGGTACTACAGTACAATAAGATTAACGAAGTATGAAACGCTAACTTATAATAATATCTGCGTCAAATATTTTTGGTATAAAAATAAGATTATGATACTTACAATGCTGTTTATAATTTTAGAGCTTTACATAGCTTTACACATATACACGTCCTTGTGGAAATGAATATACTGTCAAGAACTCTAAGATTTTGTATGACACATTTTCCAATGCTTCATATTAACTTGAAACTTATTTTTTCTTTATAAATACAGTAACATGTTCAGTAGTATGGTATTCACCAACACTTCCCAGTTCATTCAGCGTTGGCGGAGGCGAAAAAGATTTCCTTTGTCAAAAGTTTGAATAGTCACAAAAAGTTCTTTTGCCGTAAAATTGCTATAAACCTAAAAAAGCTCACATAAATTAACGACTGGGTGGGCATTATCGTCCATTAATTTTTACCGTCTGTTTATGACCACTTAATGACACGACCACTTAACGTTATATTTAATATAAAACTATATTTTATGGTTCTTCCTAAATCAATATGATTTTCCTGTTGTCTGTAGAGTGAATACCCGGTTTATTAAATGTTTTCTTAATTTATGCCATTAGGTACGGCGATTATATGAATGAAAAATATTATAAACTAAATATAATATAAATTTTGATATCTTACTTCATTTGTTTTTTTGGTTTAATCAAGGAACAGATTTAGATAGAAGCGTCGCAAGCAATGTGATTTAAAATTTTTTCATATATATTTTGCGTATTATATGTGAAATGAAAATGATGGGTGTCACGTTGCAACACCGGTTATTGTGCAAATTTTATTCTAAAAATTAATGCATTATACCGTTAAGAATCAGTATATACGCAGTGTAATAAATTTGAACAATCATAAAATAACTTTTTTGATACGAACAAACATGAATCACGATTTGGATAAAGTTTTATATTCCAACAATAAAACAAATGAAACATGCAAAACACATCCAAGAACCGAAATAAAACATCTGCATCTGATATTAATTCAATCAAGAACAAACTTTAAACATTTTGTGATAATAAAACTTTAAATGAAAACCGCACGAGCAGTTATCTGGAACATAGGAACACGTCTGCTGGACCGATCTTAACTTACACGAGTCAATGGCCGCCCAACTCTAACAATCCTATCAATTTGGACTTTAAAACCTATCATAGAAAAATTACGATTAATTTCTCTTCCATAAGCTTTCATTATTATAGCTTGTAGCTATAAGCTAGCCAAACCGATCTTTAATAAAATAAAATAAAAAATCAGTGGCGCTACTATTTGGGAACCCTCTGGTTTATTTTAATTACCTCACGTATTTTTGGGAAGTAAAAAATACTCTGCGCCAGGGTTCCCAGCTCTTCCATAACAAACAAAATACTTAATACATTACTAAGTAATAATATTATCTTATACTAAGTCAACAAAATTTAAATTACAATATAGAATTGTACACCATTATCTAATATGCTTATCTCAAGGTATCTTTTGACCACCAGTCTTCTGCATGTTTTCTTACCAAAAAAGCAGGGTCTCTGATATATAGACTCGAGACCATGAGTATGACTAGATGTATTTTTTGTGGGCTCGCAAGTGCGTTGCCGGTCTTTTAAGATTTAGTACGCTTTTTTCTTGAAAGACCCTAAGAGGAATTGGTTGGCAGCTGGTTCCACATAGTGGTGGTGCGCGGCATACACCGCTTTAAACAACGCTCAATTATGGAACGATGGACATCGAGGTGATACGGATGGAATTTCGTATTCTATCTCGACGTCCGATGATGAAACGCTGCAGGTATTAATCCGACAACTCCTCTGAACATTCTCCATGTTAAATGCGGTAGAAGATACAGAGAGACTTCTCTACGCAATTAAATACGGATTTGGCATATACGATAATATTAGAGTAAGCAAGAATCCTGTAATAAACGAATATAATATGCATACTTTGGACTAAAAAAAATCTTTCTTACGGTCAAAGCTAGATGTCACAGTAATTACTAAAAGATGTAATAATTTGTAATCAACGGGAACATATACAATTCCAAATCCAATTAACTCCATAAAGAACTGGTAACATTTAGTATTAAATATGAGATTAGACAGCTTTGACCTAAATATTCTAAAGGCTAGACGGAAATCGATACTATACTTTAGTTCACTTTAGTTGTAATAAATACTATTTATGGACGTTCAAAATAGCCATGGCAACTGAATAAGAAATAAAAGGAAATGAGAAATCCTTACTAGAGAAACGATGGAGAGAATCGGCAAACAAAACATGATTTCGTATGTAATGTAAAACTCGTGGAATTCTCATATCTATTTATTTATATACAAGTTTTTAAAAACCGGGTATGCATAAAATTATACTAGAAAATATGACTTCACAAATTTTACACATATACGCATCAATAAGCAAGGTAGCTAGGGAAAAATTCAACAAGTAACTACAAAAAAAAAAAAAAAAAACTAATTATAAACTAAAACACACAATAAATGAATAAGTGAGTTCTTCTACGTGTGATTTTTTTTGAAAAACTTCTTCAGTTTTGTATGTATGTATTTGCAATATTTTATCTGACCTAAATTAATAAATCGAAATTATTTATCATAGAATATTAAAGTAAATTCATTTAAATACTATTTGTGTGTAGATTTTAAGCCACGAGTGAGATATTGAAATAGGAGTGTTTCGGTACGGCGTACACCCATCACATTTCTCGCCAAGACAACTTTTGCTTAACTTCGCTTATAGAAAAATAAATGCTACATTCATTTAGCCAAGTATAAGGATTTTATACTATAATTAAACATTTAGAGTTAAACTGAAAAAATACTGCTTTTATACGTTCCATACTTGAATTTGGGATGCTGAAGGATGATAGAACATTTCACCCGAACCGGAAGTTGGGTTCATCAACCCTGTTACTAACATTTGATATTTGAAACTCGGAATACAAAATTCATTTTGTACCCAAGTGGGTGGTTTGAGGTCAACGGATAACAATGGGACTAAAATTTCCTTCGAGAATATTCCAACTTTAAATTAGGAAGCATTCGAATTATCATAACTTATTATCGCTACAAATCAACTTCTTTATTTACCTACATTTATTTGCGGAGTGTTGCCATGCTCATAGGCTATGTTATCACTTTTCTACATAAATAAATCAGCTGCTGTTTGCTCACACTAAGGCCTGTTTATTGTATTAGTATGCGTTGATTTTATCAAGGAATATTTATCAAATTCATTAGATATGTTTATCTTGCCACAGCCATATAAACACACAACTTAATCTTAGCATAGGAATAAATAGCACTTATATATTTTCTTAAATAAAAGCCATAATCACAAAGCTACTAGATTTTACTGTCCAAAGTATGTACATGATTAAAATGAAGTCTTTATTTATTTAAAATCTAATCAGATCCGGTGCTCTCATTCAGGATGCCTCCGAAGGCTGCAAACATTGACAAGTCCTCAGGATTCAACACCCGATTGTGTCGAGTCAATGTCCTATAACGGGACATTTCACATCAACTGTTTTGTTCTAAATAATGTTAAACAACACTGCTGTTAAATAGATGGCCTGACTTCAAACATAAGAAAGAGTATCATAGAAATATATGTATTTAAAAAAACCGAAACTAAAACTACTCAAGTAGGTTTTACTTTCGGCTTCTGTGCCTGACATATGTCGTTGAATTTTAACTCTACCTATTTTCGAGCGGAAGATTCTTCGAAGAATCTTTGGGCCTGTATGCGACGACGGTGTTTGGCGTATTCGCTACAATGAAGAACTTTATAACATCCTAAATCTAGGCTGCGTTGGTGGGATGGAGTTGTCAAGAAACAATAGGCGTTCGCAATTGGACGCGGGAAGCACTTGATAGATTGCGATGGCGAAGTGTAATTGAGGAGGCTAAGGCCCACAAGGGGCTGTATAACAATTGATGATGATGATGTACGATTTACATGCAATTCTTAAATGCGCACACGGAATTATCAAGCCACACTCAATATTATATACAACCAATATAAGTGAGAAACATTATCATGGTAAATAAATAATTCAACGTAATGTAGATAATGCTTATCATAGCAATTATAACATTTCCGAATTTTCTCGGAAGTCTTGTTGACAGACACGACTTAATCTCGTCATTATTGTCTGGTATCTTATTGGTCTACTAATCCAAAGCTTAAACCAATAAGTAAGGAAATAGCTCTTATTTTTGAAGAAGCATAAATACATTGAAATGATTAAAATATAAGATATTATTAGATACTTTATTTTTGAAGTTATACTTCTTTAGGCGCGTTATGAAAAATTGATGAGAGTGAAATTTTACGATGCGCGCGCACCGTGACACAAAATTAACAGAATGAACTTGCCCACGGATGATGCTACGGCATTGGACATAATTTATAAACAACATTCGAATAATAATAGAATTTATGTTACACTTAATGTAAGAGAATAATAAATATTTATTTTTTTAATTTTTCAGATGTAAACTGAACTTTATTGATTATAATACTCCTTTTCCAGTCTTTGATTATTTAATTGTAATTAATTATTTGCAAGCAATCAAAAACTATTAGAAGCCGAAGAAGTATAACTTCTTACGCGCGTACATAAGTACACGCACCCTTTTTTTTTAAATATAAAATTAATAACCTAATAGTGTAACGAGGAACCTCGTATTTATTCTAAGTATTTTGCTGATCAAATACTTTCAATTTTAGAAATTTAATCTTACAAACCAACTTAGGGTCCTTCATGAAAAGGGCGTACCAATTCTTAAAAGGCCGGCAAAGCACTTGCGAGCCCTTTGGCAATGTGAGTGTCGATGGGCGGTATCAGCTAACATCAGGTGAGCCCGTTTGTTATATAAAAAATGAAATATTTTTCGTTTAATTCATGGCTGATTACATACTTACACAATTAAGAAAATAATATTACCACTATTGGAGCATTACGTTCACAGAGTGATGTTAGAAGAACAATCCAAAACTGAATGGCCTAAAAAAGGATACAACTAAAATATCCCGTCTAATATGTGTAGTACCCAAGGTGAACAACAATGTGATATATCGGCTGGCATCTCATTAGAAGATTATAACGTGAGGAGCAAAAGGGCAGAGCTAATTGAAATGTCAATTTCCGTTAATTTTCTTTAATTAAAAACATTAAAGGTTCAGCGACCTTTAACAATAGATTTTTAAGGCTCGCTTTTATCCTCCTATATTACAACTCACTGGTTATATAATTTTGTTATATATTTATTTTAAATTGGTAGCATTCATAAGGGAAATGAGTGTAACGAGTATATTTTATTATTATTATTTATTATTATTAATAGGATAAACTGAATGGCTGATTTTGTAGAATCACCATAATTATTTCGAGTTGAAAGGCGTAGGCTATATATGTGTGTTTACACACTGTGATACACACAATAAATATATAATTATATACAATTGCTTAACATCATTTTGTCATAATTCACAGAAATTACTTAAAACCAATTAATTGCGCAGAAAAAAATTACTACGTTCAATGTAGTTGACAGTTTGTAAAACTTTAGTATTTGAAAAGACTTTCCTTGTTGCTATGGTTGCGGAGTCAGTTCTAATTAGCTTCTAATTACTTAAACACAAACATAAAAAGTCACTTTGCGAACCTCCCCCGAAGTATTAGTGAGCCTCCCTTGTAATTAGAATATTTTAAATTGTACGTTCACCGTTGTTTTAACGCTCCGTTTTCTCCCACAACGGAACTCGGGATACCAAGAATTGGCAGGCACAGACTACTTTTATCATTAATTTTTATTAAATGTCATCAAAGTTAAATCACATAACTGTAATTCTTGTATTCTTCCCAAAAACTATCTCAGTATCTTCCCAGCATCGAAAATGATAAGGATAATTTTAAGAACAACCGTTAAAAATATAGCGAACTTGGTTCTTAGTAATTAAGTAAATAAACAATACGTTTCCTAAAGTTTTCGATACTATTTATTTAATTTAAGGCGTCTGCAATTTTAGCGGTCAATGAACTCCCATACCTGAAATATTATGTATTGTTGGTGTGCGACAATATTTCTGACTACTCAACTTCACCACCAAATTGTATGTATTCTTTTAAAATATATGTACATCAGTGTATACTGGTATTATGCATTAATTACATAAACTCTAAGGCAATTTAGGTTCTAAGGTCAATTTCAGTTAATTAAATGATATTTAATTGTCTGGCATAGTCTTTATACATAATCGTGTAAATGAATACGCTTGAAGTGAATTCTGGCAATATATGATGAATTCTTTACACGGCCAAACAATAAGAAGTGGTCGGGAATAATGAAAAAAATATTTTTTTACTTCTTTAAATTAAAAATGTACAAATATTAAAATCTTTGCCTTTTTGGTGGGTGCGGCTATAAATATAGTTGATAAAAATTTAAATAGTTAAGGGCAGTTAAAAACCGACTTCAAGTTGCACTAAATGGTTTAAACCGTACGTTACAACTCCCCATTGCATCCTATTTGCTGACATACCCTAAGCCCTATCCTCGTCATCATTTCTTCCCAGCACAAACAACCTCTCATTTCCCATCCATTTAGTCGATCTCCTAGCTCCTGTCCGATCAGACGTGCTAATTTTTAATACTACTTCCTTTGTATTTCTAAATCAATATATTTGTAATTGAATTCATTAAATCTTTTTTTTAAAAAGATCTTATTATTGTTCTGTGTAACAATTGGTGGCAGCGAAAAGGGATTTTTAATAAATCTCGTGTACCCTCCGCGGAAAAGTCCAGTTCCGAAAAAAGAAACTAAATTCGAAAGTGCAAAGTTTAAAGTGAAAAATAGTGCTATACCCAGAAGTGAAAAAAAAAAACGAAAGTGTTTTAAGTGCAGTAAAATCGGCTAATTGCCAATTATGCATATTGCATATTATATTATTATGTTCCTGAACCTGTAAGTGATTTAATTTTAATAACTATATTATCCAGCGTTATCTGTCTCGCGTCGTGTCGAGAGGAAGCTCCAGTCTCGCCATTGTTTATAAAAGAAAAACTGTTTAGTTACACCAAACAACAGACTCTAATTCGACGAATTAATATTTCTAAATATTGCTACTTATCTTAGCGCATCCCATTTACGCATATATTTCTCATATAAATTCTAAATTTGGTTAAAATGTCCACAAAGAAGGATGTCGAATTAAGGTCTGAGAGCAGTATGTCCGAAAAATTAGAGACAAGTGTGTTGTTAAAGTTCATAAAACCTTTTGACGGATCTCGTGATAAGTTATGTTCATTCATAAATATTGCGATATGCTTTTAAATAGCCTCTCAAAGTCAAAAGCCCCTTTTGCTAAATTACATACTATGCCAACTCGAAAACAAGCCGAAACCGGCGTCCATTAAAGACTTTGAAAGCTGGGAACAGCTGGCCAATTTTTACAATCCCAATTGGAGAGCGCAAGCATTATGCACATTTATTGTTGACCACAAGAGAGCCAACAGCTCTCTAACGAATCGGTTAGCCAATACTCCTTGAGAGTGGAATCTAGCCTTTATAAATTACTAACCGAGATCTCACTATCTAATAAGAAAAAGGTCGAACTGTCTGGTAAGATATCCGCTATGGAAGAATTGGCTTACATTGTTTTATAATGGGCCTTACCCTAAAATCTCTAATTTTGTTAGAATGAAAAACCCACAGAGCCTCAATGAGGCCACTAATCAAGCTATTTTAGAGGAAAAAGCAAATGCTTTTAGAAACTAAAGGTCTCAGAACTATAAACAAAATCTCAAATCCTATCCTTGCACGAGCCTGTACATAATTTAAATAAGCAACCGGCTCCCATTGTCGATACTGTAAGTTCCCGACAGTAATCGAAAATTGTAGAAAACGTGAGTATAATAATAATCGCAATCGTAGTAGCTTCAACCGTGCTAGCGACGCCAATAACAGCAACAACAATTCCAAGCCCGCTACAAGTCGTACAACGAAATTTCCTCACCAGAACAGGGTTCATCACCTAGCAGATAATGAAGCGGACAAGACGAGACGGATGATCATTTAAACGAATAAGGACTCACAGCGGTGCCCTGTGAGACCCAAAGTCTTAAACAAATCGTTTTGGCATAATTATGGCACCCACCATTCCTCGTTTCCACTGTATCTAGAGCCAAGTCCTATGCACAAGTTGCATCCTCCGTATCCCCTCGCAAAAAGGGAACCACTGAATCGTTTATATAATAAACCCACTGTTCCACTGTATCCAAAAAAAAGGGTCCTCTGTATCCCCTCGCAGAAAGGGAATCACTGAATCGTTTATAAATAATAAACCCACTGTATCCACTGTATCCTCTGTATCCCCTCGCAGAAAGGGAATACTGAATCGAGGGTTTTTAAAAAAAAAACCCCCCGTTTTCCCCGAATCCTTCGGATTCCCTCGCAGAAAGGGGAACCACTGAATCGTTTATTAATAATAAACCCACTGTATCCACTGAATCCTCTGTATCCCCTCGCAGAAAGGGATCACTGAATCGTTTCTGAGTAAAAAACCCACTGTATCCACTGTATCCTCCGTATCCTCTGCATCGAATTCCCCCACCGTGTCTAATGAATCTCGAACTTGTAAAGGTTCTACTACAAAGCAAAAAATAAACAATCCTTTTGTGTCCTCCAGTCCAGCCTACTTACTAAACATGTTACATTTGACACTAATGTTTCGAAACCTACTAAATCTTCATGTGCAAAATCTGTTAGCCAACTCCAAAATAAGAAACATACTCCGAGTCCTTGTCCTACTCCAATAATACCTACAAAGACGAGTCATTTAGAACAGAAAGAAATTATCCAGTCTACGAAGTAACAACAAATTCACAGAAAAGATACTTACCTCATGTTAGTCTCAATACCCAAGTCAATCAACAACCGCTTATATTTCTTGTTGATACAGGTTCCTGCGTAAGTTTGATAAAGAAAACCTCGATCACGTCTATGCCAAATCTCGTAGATGATAAATCCAACTCAAGGGAATAAATTCCAATAACGAAACCGTACCTACTTTAGGTCATTTTCAACTTCAATTATTTGTAGGCATTGACACAGATCTCGCTTATCGATTTCACGTTGTAGAGAAAATAGATTTAGGTTATGACGGGATAATAGGTACCGATTTTCTCAATGATTAGATGGCATTATAGATTACAATTCCGATGTCCTAAAGATCCGGAACTTCACTATCAAAAGATTAAGTGCCCTGTGTATAAGATATTTCCCCGTAGTGAGACGATAATCGAATGCACTGTCTCCAACCCAGAACAGAAAGTTGGATTAATCTTAGATCAACACCTTTCAGACTCACTCTTAATAGCCAATTGCATAGTTTCTGTAAAGAATAATAATCGAGTGAATATATCCGTAGTAAATACATCGGAGGAACTAATAACTTTAGATTCTGATATTAAAGTTAGAATACAACCCCTCCATGTCAATTCCTTCCAAGTAGACCCTGATATCACCTCTGCTAAATCGACAATTTCTCGTAGGGAAGAAGTACTAAATCTATTAAGAACTGATCACTTAAATGATGAAGAGAAAAACTCCTTAACCGATATTTGTTCGCAATATTTTGACATTTTTTATTTACCAGGTGACAAACTGACTACTACTGACCTTCTTAAACATGAAATAAATACACATCCCGCTGAGCCAATTAATGTGAAATCTTACCGTTTCCCTGAGATTCATAAAAAGAAGTAGACAAACAGATTTCTAAAATGCTCTCACAAGATATCATTAAACCTTCAACTTCACCCTGGTCATTCCCAATTTGGATTGTACCTAAGAAATTAGACTCTTCAGGGGAGACCAAATGGCGCATCGTGATAGACTATCGAAAACTCAATGACATAACCGTAGGTGAAAGTTACCCAATTCCACAGATTAACGAGATTTTAGACCAACTAGGACAGAGTAAATATTTCACTACACTTGATCTTTGTTCTGGTTTTCACCAGATATCCATTTCAGAAAAAGATACCCCTAAAACGCTTTACTGTCCCTCAAGGACATTTCTGAATTTAAACGTATGCCATTTGGGCTAAAGAATGCCCCTGCAACCTTCCAACGGCTTATGAATACTGCGCTAGCAGGATTACAGGGTATACATTGTTACGTCTACTTAGACGATATAGTCATCTATCCCATGACCTAAATTCCCATTGTGACAAGCTTTGTAAGATTTTTAGTAAATTACGTCAATATAATTTAAAGTTACAACCAGACAAGTGCGAATTTCTACGTAGAGAGGTCGGATATTTGGGCCATGTAATCAGCGAAAACGGGGTTAGTCCTAACCCTGAAAAGGTTAAAGTCGTTTCCAAATTCCCAGTACCAAAGTGTCCTAAAGATGTGAAGTCATTTCTAGGACTTGTGTCATATTATCGCCGATTCATTCCAGACTTCTCAAAAACTGCTAAACCGTTAACCACTCTGCTTAAAAAAGATGTTTTGTTCAATTGGTCAATAGAACAACAAGCAGCCTTTGACGATTTAAAAAATAAATTAATTTCGCTCCTATCCTCATTTACCCAGATTTCACGAATCCTTTTGTGCTAACATGCGACGCGTCCAATTATGCTATTCTGCGATACTATCCCAGGGCGAGATAGGTAAAGATCAACCCATTGCCTTTTCTTCAAGAACACTGAACAAAGCAGAAGTTAATTACTCGACAACAGAAAAGGAATGTCTCGCTATCGTGTTTGGAACAAAGACTTTTAGACCATATCTCTACGGACACAAATTTACCATCGTATGACCATAGGCCCCTAATGGCTTTTTAACTGCAAAGACCCTGGCTCCCGGTTAGTTAGGTGGCGACTAAGGTTAGAGGAATTTGATTATAAAATTGAGTATAAGAAGGGTAAGATAAAGGCCGACGCACTCTCTCGATTCCCGGTAAATCCGATACAAAATCCTTTTGATCATCCCATTCCTTCTACTTCCAGGCAAAGTCAGCCTTTCAGTCCAATAACCCTTGAAGATCTCGGTGAAATACCCCTAATTCCTATTGACTCTGACAGCTTACCATCCGTAGACCTCCTTGATAATGAGGACCTTTTAACAGACCTCTTGAACCCCGAGGATAAAAAACATTCACCTCGAATTAATGATCCTTTAAATCCACAAATTACTCAGAATCCCGAAGAAATTACAAATCCATCCTTACCCATTCCTGCGTCACCTGTTCCCACTAATGAGAGCTATTCTAGCTTTCTGAAAGCAAATCCAATAAATCCTTTAATAGTGCTAGAATACAGGAATACAATGACAATATCCTCAAAACTAGTAGTAAACATATATTTATACCCACCTCAATAGAGCCTCGACGAATCAAATCCATACGTAGAACAAATCTTAAGTGAAATTCAAGATCCATCTGAAATCTTACAAAAAGAAAGAACACAACACTTGTCTTTCCTTTGAACTTAACGGGAAAAATATCTACTTTCTTTTCACCAAAGTCTATCATTTTGATAGCTGTACTTACGAGGAAATTTTCAAAAGCCTTCTTTATACTAAGTCTATACTACTCCTTTTCAACCACATCTTCCACGAAACGAAACTCAAGTAGTATACTGACTTTCGTAATAGCTTTGATAAACACACCTGGTCCAGAATTTACAATATTCTCTTATATTTTCACAAATACCAACATAGAAATTAAGATATACCACGACCGCCTCATATATCCTTCACTTTCAGAAATACGTAAAATATTACACGACAACCATGACATACCTATAGCAGGTCATCTCGGAACCGCACGCATGCTAAATAGAATAAAAGAGAAATACTATTGGAAAAACATGCGTTCAGATGTGGAAACCTATATAAGAATTGTTCATTGTGCCAAAGTAATAAAGCCCTTAGACAGACGAATCGGACCCAGCAAATAACGACTACCTCTACAAAACCTTTTGAGCGTATTGGTATGGATGTCGGTCCTCTGCCCGAGGCAGGTCTTCAATCTCTTAAATACATCCTTACCATGAAGACGACCTTACTAAATTCTCCTTTGCGTATCCTATTGCCAGCCTTCGAAGACAATTCGAATGCCTTGTTCATTTTATATCACTATTTCGGAATACCTAGGATGATTTTGACGGACCAAGGCACCAACTTCACTGCAGAATTATTTAAGAAAACATGCGAATTCCTTAAAATAAAACAAATTTGGTCCTCACCTTATCACCCACAGACTCAAGGTGCTCTAGAAAGAAGCCACTCGACGCTCAAAGAGTATTTGAAATCCTATGTTAACGAGAATCACACAAATTGCAAAATATGTTTTTACTGCAATGTTATCAAACAGTCTGTCCAGCATCCACAACTTTACTCCCTATGAACTCCTCTTCGGTCATAAGGCATACATTCCTGATTCCGTCTACGAACAACCACCTGATGTAACTTATCCTGAATATATAAAATTCCTTCATCATAGACTCAAATTATCCAGGGAAAAAGCAACCGAAAATATTATTAGATCTAAGGAAAGGTCTAAAGACTATTATGATAACCATTCACGGCCAGTTAGATATCAAATAGGCGATTACGTTTACCTTAAGAACCACGTGCGCCTACGAAAGGCTCTGTCACCCATATGGAAGGGACCGTACAAGGTAGTAAAAATTAATGGACGAAATAGCCTTACCTTACTTATAAACCGACGCATGTTACTCATCACTATGATGAGGTTAAGCTCGCACCTAGGTCCAGTTCGCCAGATTAGTAAACACTAAAGTAATAACTATTTATTAGGTCTTTAAATTGTAAGTCCCTAGTGCTAATAAGCCTTCGATAAGTTTAGTCTAATATTTTCTATTCCTCTTTCAGCAATCCCTCCATGGCCCAACAATTCATCGAACAGATGATTAATAGCCCCGGAATTTACTTCGATCCCGTGGGTTCCCTGAACAAATTAGTTATTAGTGTCGTAGTCCCTATAGAGTCTCAATAAAACCTCACTTAATAAATTTACAACGTAGTATAAATTATTCTAAATTAATTTGCGAAGAGAGTCTAGTGTTTAATTCTTTAGAATGTAAAAATTTATTTCAACCTATAATAATTCAATTGAAGATATGACTCGCTATAGTGAAGCCATACCAAATCTTGCCTCACATCACTCAACAAAAAGGAGTGCTTTACTAGGTGTTATAGGTACTATTCTAAGAAATTATTCGGCACCATGGACGAGGAAGATGCTATACACTATGATAGCGGTTAGGGAAATTCAATCAGACGAAAAGAAAATAGCGTCTTTTGTAAAGGAAAATATTATAGTTACGACATCAGCCTTAAAGACATTCAATAAATCGATTAGCATCGTAGAATCAAATCAACGTGAAATTTCAGTCGCATTAGTGTTCTCCGACGGCCGTTGAAAATATTACGATTGAGTCTCGTGAATTAAAAATTCAATCTCGTGTCCTAGAACTCGTATCAATGATAGGAAATAATCTCTTGACTATATCTTTCAAAATACAAGATCTGGTGGAATCAAGTTCAGTAAGTCCAACGCGCCATCCCGGAATACTAACTCCTAAAGAACTCTATACAGAGTTGATTAATAATTACAGTTTTATCCACCAACTAAAAAATTTCCAACTTTCTAAGTCTTGAAAATATTCATATTATCTTAAATATCTCTACTATATCGGGATAATGACAAAGAACGAGTTAGTTTTCGTCCTTCATATTCCATTACTAAGCCCCACTGATTTCCTATTGTATCATAACTTCCATCCAAGCCACTAATGTGGAGAACCCTACCTCTTATTCTACCATATACCATCCTCTAAGTAATTGGCCTGAGTAACGACAAATCTCTTTATTGTAAAGTAGATGAACTCCAAAATTGTAAAGTAATTATAGAGATACTTACATCTGCGATGACGTCATATCACGCTCTACTTTCACAACTCCTATCTGTGAAACAGACATAATTACTAAGGCACTTACCTATATTCCTGAAACGTGTAAGACGAAATTCTTCCATGGCCATTTTGAAATTTGGCAGCCTTTACAACAAAAGATGGTTATTTATATTGTCTGAGAAAACTAAATTGAGTATAATATATAATTTAACGCAAACTGTAGAATTAGAAAAAGCGGAAGCGGAATCTTACACTTACCTGTGGTAGTGTTGCAATGTAAAGATCCAAACTTATAGCTAAAACTATCCTGTTATTATTCTTAAGCCTTTAAAAATAAGATTAGCTAATTAATGACTCCTGTTGTAACATAGAAAGTTATTCAAATAAGTACTCAATTACCCACTGTTAATTTAAAGAAATTGATCTAGATTCAATTATCTATGGAAAAGAAAATGTCTTCAAAGATTTAGATAAGTTAGTAAGTAAGGAAAATATTGTCCTATTGAAAACTCTTATAATATAATTTTAATTGTTGTAGTGATCTTTAATTTTTAAGTTACATTATATTTAAAATCTGTAAATGCACTAATGTTTATAGGAGATTCCCATTTAAACATAAGAATGTATCCGTTCCAGATCCCATCTCTAATTCCGTTCTAGATGAAGTCGAAAGACGAAGTCCTGCTCCCCCATCACTTCGTATTAGCAAGGATTAAATACCTTTTCCTAATCCTCGTAAACTATTCCCTTCAGGGTATAAGTTTACTCTTGATCGGGGGTTGTTACAACTCCCCATTGCATCCTATATTGCTGACATACCCTAAGCCCTACCTCGTCATCATTTCTTCCCATGCACAAACAACCTCTCATTTCCCATCCATTTAGTCGATCTCCTAGCTCCTGTCCGATAGACGTGCTAATTTTTAATACTACTTCCTTTGTATTTCTAAATCAATATATTTGTAATTGAATTCATTAAATCTTTTTTTAAAAGATCTTATTATTGTTCTGTGTAAACCGTACGTTTAATGTTCGTGTATCATTAACTAAATCAAGAAAAGTATCTGACATTTAGACAAGCTCGTATTCTGTAGTCGTAGTGTCAACATCTAATAAAGAATTTATATCTTAAGATCGTATAAAGCCCGTGTTGATGTTACAAATGTCGCATGTCATCTTTGTCAACCGCTGTCTTCGCCGTATTCGCCTGGAATTAGCCGACAGATCAAGCGACTCAAGTGAAAGTGGATAGGCCATACACTCAGCAGAGGTTCTAATCAAAGCAGGTGTCTGATTGGAATCCGCAAGGAAAGCGAAAGCGTGGCCGACCCATGCAAACCAGCCTTGCGATTTTGTAACTCACTTTTCGAACTCTACAGCGGTTTTCGGGGGCGTCGCGCTTTCTGTGTAAGGATTTTAGTTTGGCATTCTGATAACAATAACTCAGCTCCTTTCTGATAAGGATAAAATGACTGTTTAGACTGTTTGAGCGCGACCGTGTGCGAAAACCGTGTGAGATTCGAAAAGTTACAGAATCGCAAGGCTGGAAGGACTTGGTCAGGACCGAACGCACTGGAGATTTACTGTCAGTCAATGACCATTTATTGATTAACTAAATTTCTTATATTTAAATAGAAAACGTCGTATCTAAGCCCCAGGACTGTTTGTCGCTCACACATAACTCTCTTTTAGTTGCTTTTGACTATTAAAACTGGAAATGCTTGTGTTGTAAACTTCCCACAATCATATTGACTAGTAATCACTTTAACCTGTAAGTGAATTAACAAACGGTTGAGACCTTTAATAGAGTTAGGAATTTGCCGGACGATAACTTCAGAGTTTTGAAACAAGTTAACGTTTCATACAAATTGTTCGTGCCATTTATCGTTTTGGTTGTTATGCTGTTTTTGTTTCACTTAATGGATTGGGGAAACAATATTATAATGGGAAGCCCATACTACTTAATGAAAACTTAAGGCAAAAGTATTTAGATTTCTCATTTTACATAATAGGAAACATTCATGTGACAATTGACGTATGATATTAAGAAATACTTAAGCGAGATAACATCTCTAGACTTCATCAGAAACTTTCTTAAACTTATTTAATTTCTATATAATTAATTTATATACCATTAGCTTCTTTAATATTGTAATGCCATATTATTTATACGTGCCTAAAGCCAAAAATTTGTCGTCTATATAATTTAGCTGCCGAATTTTGAGTGCCATAATTATGATTCGTCGTAGCTATAGCTAAATAATGTCTGTGATCACAACTATTATAACTATTTGTCATACCGGTGTATTAGGACATTATTAATAATTTAAGGATTATCTTCTAATATATAAAATAAAAACAATGTTCGTGGCCATACTCCTCCGAAACGGCTCGACCGATTCTTATGGATTTTTTATGCATATTCAGTAATCCTTCAAACCCCTAAGTGATAAGAGGTGTCCAGTGTCCACCCCAAAACAATTTATTTTATTTTTTGAATAAATTTTTATTTTCTTATTTTTTATTATGTGGCATTAAAAATACATACAACCCTTAATATTCACCCGTCTATGATTAACCTAGATTTTTTATTATTCAATAAAAAATCATTAAAGAATCAAAAATATATAAATTCATGGCAAATAAAGAAGTAAATGCTATTAAACAATTTCATTAAAGTTTTCAAATGACGTCATTATATCTGTTGACGTTTCTAGTACAATGCTAAAACAATAATGCTAAATAAAAATACTTCGATAGTCACCCAAATATAAATTACAGTAATCAATACTCTACATGATTTTAACATTAGCATAAAGTGTGTAGCATATTTTTATTTATAAAACGAATAAAGTCAACAGTTATAAGTTTCTTAGTCATGTCACGCATTCCACGGATTCCTTAATATAGAGTACAGGCCTTCTCCAGGTTCATATTGTACCCAATCATTGCCTCTCAATATTGCTTCCTATTGCTTTTATTGCCTCTTCCCACCTTGTTAGTGTCTTTCCCCCTGTCTTCTATCTTACTCTGTGTGCATTATTTCATTTTAATATTTCATATGCTAAAGAAAACACAAAATATTCGTTAGGTCTGAATCTAAAAGCGGATATAAGGTGATTGGCGGCCGGGTTGCAATCTGTTGACTTCCGCTTGTTCCGTACAAGTTGTTAACTGAACTGGGATACAATCTGTCCATCTTACAGACACCGCCTGAAAATTTTAAAAACCGTTTCAACTATATGTACGATTTTTTTTAAATTATGGGCAGTAGGCTCACTTTATGCTAGGTAACACGGCCTGTCATAGATACTCATAATGCCAGAAAGCTCGCTAGTACGTCGCCGGCTTTTTGTATACTTATCCGATCTTGTGACTTGTATTGTTTCGGTACTACCTCGACGGGCCGCTGTTCCGATATAGTTGTGCGTGGCGTAAAGTGCCTTAAGAAACGCCGTCTGAAACGAGGGGCATCAAGGTGATACAGATAAATGGTAATATCGCAAAGAATTATTGGTCTTTTCTGCATCTGTTATTGCGTCTGTTTGATTAGCCTTTTTAGATCCTTCCTTACATACCTAGCTTGGAGGGCACTGGGGAAAGCCCTTTACCCATATGAATTACCACTACTATTTAAAGGGGCAGAGGGGTTTAGAGGTCGGCTCAGATATAGGCATCCGCTTCTCAGAGCCATACTCCCTGCTCCATTGCACAGCCCCGGCGCAGAAGTTTATGAACTTTTATTCTTTCTTCTTTCAGGATTTCCTTTTTTCCTCTCTTTAATTTCTTTCAGGATTTCTCCTCTTTAAAACTTCCAGCTTTAATATTGCCATAATGCACGCAAATGCGTTGCCGACTTTTAAAAACTGGGCTTTGAAGCTCAAATTAATTTTGGTTGGAGGCAACATTAATTTTATTATCTGCGAAAATTGTCCTCAGTTATGAAACTGTGTGAAGGTTGTATTCAGAGCCGAAACAGTTATCGGCACTCGAAGATTAATTGGAAGAACTCTCTTAGATAAAATACTACTAGCGGAAACTGAATTACTATCGAAAATATTTCCTAAGAAATACTATGTGAATTTAGTTCTAAAACCTCTCGGACACATGAACTTAGTGCCAAAATATTATAGAACACTAAGACTGTTAATGAACATTACCTTAGTTTAAGCTATTCATTTGTATTGTAGAAAATTAGGTCAAAATAATATTTCTTATTAGCCATAATTATTGTATAGGCTAGATTGTAATTCATGTAAAGTCGCACTCTTTTTTGTGAACTTTATTGTAAGAAAAAAAAGTTCTTAAAAAAATCCTGTACAAACAGGTATGGGCCTCAGAATAGTTTGGCTTGACACACGCCGTCGACTTTTTGAGTCTAAGGCAAGCCGGTTTTCTCACGATGATTTCCTTCACCGTAACAGCAAGTGCTAAATGCGCATAGCCGGGGATGGAACTTACACATCAGGGATGTCGCACGTAGAACATAGGCATTGCTATTAAGATTATTTACTTATAGCTATGTGCTTAAAGAGAAATAGCAGTAATAAAATCTTTACAAGTATGTACTTAAAACATCCCTATAACACCTTTTTTTAACCGACCTCCATAAAACTGAAGGAGGGTTTATCTGTTCGATGTGTAATTTTTCGTAATCTTTTCGTTTAGACCGCATTCTTTACATATTTGCTACATACAGCTTCCGGGAAAAATCAAGCATATGGCTGAAAATCTTTCATATAATCGATATATAGCTAAAACTATAATAATATTAAATTAGTATTTTTATTCATGTTATAAAAATATTTATATTTTAAAAAAGTAGTGTATTATAGGCTAATATTATATGACATCGGAAGTCAATCAAAACATATGTTATTTTATCTCACATAGTTAAATAACATCCATCAGCTTTATTACAAATATAAGAATATCAGTGCTACAGTTGTACTCGCCATAAATATATTTATTATGTATCTCTTTCTCGATATTTTTTTTCATAATTCGGCGTTGAGCCGGACGCTCGATGTTTTAGGTTTAAGGCATACATGACCTCAGAATAGGACCAGTTAGGACCTACTGGCTAGGCCACTTGCTCTTAATTTTTAAAATAGATGGCGCTTATACATTTCATTAGACTAACTTATTAAATAGTTATCTGCCAACTTGACGTGGCTATCACTGACTACGATTAGGGTTGAAGGACTCCTTTCTCCGCAATTAGACTCGAGGTTGGTCCGTTGTGCGTACCACTGACTACGATTACTGAATAGCACTCAAAACGTTGATTTATGTTACATTCATATCTATATTAAAAAGGTTTTTATTTAAATTTATATTATTCTAAGAACAAATTCGACGTATAAAATCTTGCTATCCGTGGTAGGGGTAGAGTGGGAACCAAGTTGTTTCCATATTTCAACGAGTAGTTTGGCCCTGAGAGAAGTTTTTGCCTCTTTATCAAGCTTCTTCAAGCGCTATTTATATTAAGATATGTGTACTGTGGCCATAGGGAGAAGGATTTCAGTAACTATTACTAATACGCCATTCTTTATCTAACTATACCGACGTTCCACAACTGAACGTCTTTAAGGCACTTTTTGCGCACCAACACTACGTGGCCCTAGCTGTCCACTAAAATATTTTCGAATCTATTCGACTTTGGACTAGGGTCCTTCGAGAGAAGAGTACCAAATTTTAACAGGCCGCTGTGAGTATCTTAACATTAAGTGAGCCAACGGACAGGAGCCCGATTGTCAACTGTTCTATAAAAAAAACCTTAGATATGAGTAATTTTAAATCACATTACATACGATAATTTTTATGTCAAGTTAGTATTAAAATAAAAGAGCCTATATTATATAAAAATCTAATCTATTTAATTTGGTGGAGTGAGTTGGTAACAAATGTTATAATGTTCTGTAGTAGATTCCAGACAAAACATTAGATACAAGCATTGCATATATCAAACATCGCAGAGTACAGACGCATACCTACTACTTTTTGAATTATATAAAAGTATTTTTTTACTTTTTAGTACATTTTGAGATCGACTCTATTCTTTGTTCACAAATTTATATGTATTTTTTAACAATCGAACTAAACCTGTTTATGCAGATAATATATATAACCTAGATAATTATTTAGCCCGAAACAGAAGTCGCTAGAGAATTAGTTGGAACTATAGGCATGACCTGATTACCTAGATCTGTGGACCTTGAATATCCTAGTATTTACCGAGTACCCAGTCGAGGGCTTCCTATCGGTTGGGCGCATCGGAAATCAAATCATTAAACTGGATTAACGGGGACTTCTTTTATTATTTTTTTTACAAAATAGTAACTAAATACATAAAAACACAAAAATGTACGCTACAAAATATAGAAAAGCTGAAAAATATGTGTAATTTTAAAACATGTAAGTCCAGGGTTTGGTTCTCGGCGAAACAATATTTGCAAAATTAGAACGTAAAATTCGTTATTTCCAAGTGTTACAATTTTACCCAATGTAAATAATAAATAACATCTATGATTATAGAATTATAAAACATTTATATATAATTTGTTTGTTTTTACAGACTATTATATACAACACAAAAAAAAAACAAGATAAAAGAATACAAAAATAAATAGAATTATAGTAATTTAACAAATAACTCACAAATCTATCATATTTTATTGTTAGAAATTAAGCACGAATAACATTTGCAGATTTAAATCCAATCAAATGTATATCTTAGTCCGTTATATAAGATTAAATACAATTAAATAGTATACCTACCTTCAAGACGCTTCTTAAGGAAAATGCGAAATAATTGATGTTTCAAAATATATCAACAGTATCAATCGACTCATTGAATCAAGCTAATTGAATATTTTGAAACCGGACTAATTCAAGTATTACGAAATTCAATATTTTTGCCTCGACATTATTCACATTTCCGACGTTTCGTGTAATGATCAATTCATAAGGAAATTTCAGATACACAATCAGTTTCCCAGGTTTGTAGGAGATTTTTTGTATTTTTAATACTATATTAGTATTGTTTTCTCGGGAAACGAATGTTGAGTGGCATATGTGATTCCGTGTTATTTTATTTATCACACAACTTTTATGTTCCTTAATTAAAAATAAATTATAAATTACGCCACTAAAAACAAGAACTTCGCTTTATACAATATTGGGATTTTAAAATTATTTACCACCTTTGAAAGTCGACGAATTAAATTATCACAAAACTACTTGTTGCTAAAATATAAGTATTGTTACATTTACCTGTGTATTTATTAGAATAGATTGTATATTTCTTGGATAGTGATTAAGAATTGAAAACGTCTACGACTGTTTCTCTATTCATTTCTATTATCACCTATGACTTATAAACGTCACTTTTGTGATTTTCATCTATAGGAATCAATCTTTTAATAATCATTAAATAAAATAAAAAACTATGAAGCAATCCTACGTAATATTTCCCGTAGCCGCAAACGATGCGATAAAATGCAATACAAAATATTTAATTGAATTTGTAGTTAAAATCAAAATTGACAACGCGGAATTGAAATCGCATATTGATTGGCGCGGTGCAGCGACCTTGAACCGTCGGAATGTGGGTCACACCCGCCATCTTGTCTCACCCAACTTACCTGAAATTATGTACGGAAATTCTAATTACTCATTTGCTCACTTTTTTCATAAAAGAGCATCCAAACTTTACATAGCAAATCTATCACTTATAAATATAATTTTGTCGAAGTCCGGACAGGACAGTAGATCAGATCACTTTTCCCAAAATTATGGTGTCGGGAAATAAATGGTTAACTGTAGACATTTATTTACAGCTTATCTGTGATTAGCCATCGTTGCCGTCCAAATATCACAAATACCCAGATCAATAATGAAACCTAAAACAGAAATATTAAACTACGTATTTATTTTCTTAAAATTGATACATAACAATATAAGTAGACTAATAAAAAAGTATTTGAACTTATATGTAATATAATTTTTTTCACAGGAAACAATACTGTTCTATGTTCATTGGTCTCAGAAGTGTGGTATTTTTTAAATGTAGGCCAATGAAATGTCAATTTAGGCATCCTTGTTTTCATATTCTGGAAGAGGATATCAACCGGATAGGCAGGTGTGCAGCGGAATGCAAGGCTGTAGTCCTTGAACTAACTATTAGGTCAGGTGTGGGCCACAGGCCACGGCCGTGACACAGAATGCTTCAAAACATCTGGACGACACATCTGCATTCTTCTATTGTCACTTGGAGGATTCAAACATAACTTTTTAATTAATTTATTGCCTATTATCTTACCGTGTATGGGTCTGAAAATGCTGCGGTTTTTATCTAAGCGCTGCGCCATGATACTAATCCGGATTCCGTTAGAAATTGAGGTGCTACTGAATTCCTACAATTGGATTATTTTGAAATTCAGATGATATTAAATTTGTACTATGTAAGGTATTTTAAGAAATTAGAAATAAACAAATATGAATAGGAAATCATTTAATATTTATCATTATGGTACTATTTTATACATATTAGGTAAATGATGTATATTATTAAATGATATATAAGTTATATATTTTATTCAGGGGCAAAAAAGATTGTCAGGTCTGCCCTGCAATCCTGCCTATAGCCTTGCACCGGTGACCCAAAAACAGGTTCACGGTCTTCCCAGGGACGCCGCGTATGGATTTTGTGCGAGGTTGCATTGAATAGTTTTTTATGTAATTTTATTGGAACTGCAGTGTAGTTTTTCTCTTATAATAATTTATTAACATTGCCGCGTACTTAAGCTAGATTTGAAATATCCGATCTATAGTTTACACATTTTTTTTATAGAACAGGGGAAACGGGCTGGAGGCTCACCTGATGTTATGTGATACCCGCCGCCCATGGACACTCTGAATGCCAGAAAGCTCGCGAGGGCTTTGCCAGCCTTTAACTATTGATATATTGATTGATTAAGATTGGCAAAAGTACGTAATAAATACTTAAAGCCCTTGTTCCTGTTTCTTTTAAAAATACAATTTAATGGTATATTTTTGTAATACGATGAACAATAGGAAGTATCAGAATAAGACAAGTATAGTAATCAATTAAATTCTTGCGCATATGACCATGCCAAAACCAATATTGAATAATATTTGCTGACTCAAAAACCATTAAGCATTAATCACCAAAAACAATTGCCAAACACTTTTGCCTTTCAAAGGCATTCCATTTCCTCCATCAGCCAATTGGCAGTTCATTGTTCCTTCGTAGAGTTTCGGATTTTATCTCCTTTTAGGCCTAGTCGAAGATTAATGATTTGACGCTTAGCTTATCATGAAAGACCTCCTAATTAGGTGTTAATGGTATCGGGTCATTCACCCCTTTTTACAATTTTAACGTTATTCATCCGCTTATAAATTTTTATGAGTTTCGCTATCTTAATTTATATCTTAATGAATAGTGCTGATACCAATGCTTATTTATGATAGAAGCGTTCAGCAATTTTGTATAAACTGATTAGATTGCTTCATTACTGAAATTGACAATTTTGGAGGCTTAAAATAATTAATAAATTTGGTGTAGAATAAATAAAATAGAGCAGTGTGGTAAAATAAACTAGGCCACTAGTGGCTTCAGCGTGCGACTCTCATACCTGAGGTCGTAGGTTCGATCCCCGGCTGTGCACCAATAGACTTTCTTTCCATGTCCGCATTTAACATTTGCTCGAACGGTAAATGAAAACATCGTGTGGAAACCGACATGTCTTAGGCCCAAAAAGTCGACGGCGTGTTTCAGGCACTGGAGGCTGCTCACCTACTTGCCTATTACATTTAAAAATGATCATGAAACAGATTCAGAAATCTGAGGCCAAGACTTAAAGAGGTTGTAGCGCCACTGATTTATTTATGTTTTAGAATAAAATAGTTTGAAACGTTTCTAGTAAAATATATTATTGCCAAAAATGTCGCTTTTTATCGTTATTTACTTCGCATAAAATAACACGTGTATGTAATTTGAAGGCAATTTTATAAATTATATCTGGACTATTGTCAAGTTTTAAAATTAATGGTTAAGCTTTTATATTATCGTTCTGAGATCGGTCGCTTTTTTTGGACTAGGGTTAGGGTTAGGGTAGTAGGACTCCTTTCTCCGCAATTAGACTCGTAAATGATCCGTTGTGCGTACGAGTCCTGGCTAATTTAGCCAGCCTAGCTCCTTCCAGAAGCACAGAAGTCTCCTGGGCACTTCACAGGCTTCCCGGAGCGACCTCACCGTTCCGAGGATTTTTTCACGTTGATTAGCCACAGCCACGCATTCCAGGACTACGTGGGTGACTGTTTCCTCTGCGCTGAAACAGCCTCTGCACAGGGGGCTGTCTGTCGCGCCTAGGACAAAAAGATGTTTATTTAGGAGGCAATGACCCGTTATTGTCCCTATCATTGTTTTAAGGTTGGTTCTATTTAAGCTTAGTAGTCGCTTTGTCAGTTGCGGGTTTACTGCTGGCAGAGCCACTTTGGACTGTCTGCAGGCCGCACCATGCGACCATCGTTGTTGCTGGAGTTCAGCGGATCTCTGGCGAATCCAGGTTCGCACCAGCGAGAAGCAGGGAGGAGCGGATACGGGCCAGCAGGCATCATTCCGGAGCCTCTTCTCGCAAACTCGTCTGCAGCATCATTGCCGAGAGATCCACTGTGTCCCTTTATCCACTGCAAGGTAACCCTATTGGTTCGGGTTATGACCTCCAGTGCTTCATGACACTCCAGTATTAGTTTGCTGTTGGTTTTTTTGTTTCCGAGCGCCATCAGCACGGATGCACTGTCGGATACGAATTTAATGCAAAAGTCATTAATCCCTAGCCGTTGCACGGCTCTGGCTGCTTCGGTTAAGGCGACACATTCACATTGAAATATCGTGCTCTGTGTGCCCAAAGGTAGGTGTATGTTAATGTTGAGATCAAGAGAGAATATGCCAGCGCCTGAGCCAGACCCTGTTTTGGATCCATCTGTATATATACGTAGCTCATTCACGGTCGACCGATCATGTTCCTCTTCTCTCAGTTGTATGTGATATTTCCTGTTAAATATTAATTGGTTAGTGATTCTATCACAGGGCGCAGCAATAAGAGGTTGATACTCTATTGCCCTGTTGAGAATCGCTGTGTGTGCACTATAGTGATTTTTTCCCCATAGATCCAGTACCATAAGCCTGATAGCAGCCAGGGCTGCCTCCTGCTGTATGTGTAGGTCCAGGGGTAAGATCTGCAGGGCCATCTCCATTGCTGCAGTTGGTTTTGGACTATGTTCTTAATTATTTTAACATTGAAGGGACACCTACTGAAAGCCATCATGTTTTAGATCCAAAAGTGACTACGTTACTAACTGAGAGTGACCAGGTAGAATCAATAATTCAGAGAGAGAAGAGAGATATTGAAAAGTAGCACTTCACACCCGATCTAGTCTGTCAGGCTTTTGCCATCGTCGGTATTAGAAAGAATCCTTCATACTGACTTCAAATTCTGTACTACGTACAAACAATTTCAAAATTGTAATTCTCTTTTGGCTTGAATCAAAAAAACACGGGCATCAAACCAAGATATTATTATTTATAAGCCCCCTTTTTTTCTAAGGAGTTATTGCCATAACTCCTTAGATATTACATTACATTTACTTGTTTTATGATTAAACATCATCAAAAGGAAGCTAAGACTATTGTGTGCGTCTGTTTCAGGTAATTGTGCCTTCAAACTGAAAACAATGACTTCATAAGGATATGGAATCTGAGCCTCTATAGCAAATTGTGTAGGCATTAAGAAGTATATATATATAATAATAAAAAATTAGACGTCGAATTGAAAAAATAAATTAGTCTTTAAGTTTTCTAAAAATTATTTAAGAGTTAAAAATAGAGGAATATGTACTAAAAACTCTTCTAGTTATATTATTTTATTGTGAATTATTATTTTATCATATATTTTTCGAATCGTTTGAATCGTTCGATATTTTGACGACTGATGACGATTTGGGACTGCGTGAAATCTGTAGTTTTTAACAAGTTTATAGAGTTTTGGATCGTTAAGTATCAACACTTTGTTGGCATATTACTCTCTTATGTATATGTGGATCTTGAAAGGGATAGCTTTTTGTTATTTTAGGAGATTAAAAAAAAGACCTCAATTTCATAATTTATTTTATAATTAATTGGTTCAATTACAATCCGTAGTGTTCTGCGATGTTTGTAAGCGGTTACAGCGGATATCTAGAACTATCTAGATCTATCATGATTCTGCTACACTATCGCTTGTAAAGAAATATTGTAGAAAACGTTATAAAAGTTAAGCAATTACAAACAGTTTCTTGTCCGATAGTGTAACATATACATTTCTTGTTTTGACCTAAAATGCGAGTGCTACCCAACAATCTGGAATTAAATCATTAATGTACTATAAACTTGGTAGGGATTACATTAAAAGCAAAAGTGTTATTGTCACAATAATGTTAACGTAACGAAAACATATAATAGAATTGCGTAAACAGTAAACTTTTTAAAATAATATTTCATACTAACCTTTGATGTATCTAAATTATTGGGTTTAGAGGTTTATAAAATTCTTGATTCCGTTATAATATCGATATGTTTACGTAAGTACAAAATGAATATGTCAAAATTGCTTTACGGTTACAGTATTAAATACATTGAGTAATATTAAATTCGTTAGTAACTGATTTGTATATAATAAGAACGAGATAAGAAAGTCGATAGAAACCATATTCCGGACCGGTGGACCAAATTACAAAATTACGATGAATATTACATTGAATGTTATACAATTTATCTTCTAATATACTTCAACTTTAATACAATAATATAAACGTTCAACGAAGTTTAATCTTTTTTTTTATATTAAATTAATATATTTTCCTATAAGAGAATTTTTCAGCTAACTAAATGTTGTATCATAGTGGAACTATTGCCAGCATTAACTAAACGATACTTGTTTATCACTATAGCGTAATCTTTTCGGTTAAAATTCTGTAAAATTAGTTTGATGTATTCATTAAATCTTTTAATATTCATATGAAAAAGCAAATCTTATGAAAAACACATCCTGAATAAATAAATGTTGTTCCTTATACAATTATATACAAATCAGTTACATTAAAGTTTTCTAATTACAACAACTAATTATCTAACGAACGACTAATGTGAATATACATAGGTACACTATTATACATAACTTATTACCTAATACCTACAAAGTACAAGCTTATGCTGCAATAATCCTATTTTAAAACGTTTATAACAAGCGTTAGTTATCTTGATATTTGAAAGGGCATCTACATTATAATCATAACATAATATGTGAAATGTCAGTAAAATTTTACATTTATTAGGTTTAGGTATACTATGCTGATGTAACTAGAAGTATATATCATGCATTATACCTATATCTAGTTTTATTAATTAACTTTTCCGAAACTAAATTCTAAATACAAAATACAGCGTGTATGGTATAGTGAAATTCATTTCGGTGAGTTTTTAAATTTTTACAATTCTGCAGATGGTCAATACTGACATATTAGTATATATGGATTTTTCTAGATATAGAGATAGGTTCTAAATGGTACAAGTCAACATAGCACGCTGGCTTTCGAGTGCACGAAAACTATTGCAAATATCGAAAACCTTTGCTCGTTGACGTATGACAAAGCGTATAAAGTTTTTCGAGTATTTGCTTGAGTAATTTTGTCCTTGATTACTCATACAACAATTATTTTTTACACAAATATCCCACAGACTTGTTTAACATCTAACTCATACCTGACAGTCAATTTACGCATTGAAACCCGGACCTAAATCCAACTAAATAAGGTTCAATTTTCTACCGATAAGCTCGATAGTTTTCGACAACTCGAAGCTTAACCACCAATTATACGTTTCACACATTTTAAAATTTGCTATCTTAAATTAATTACAAATATTCACGAAAGTTTTTTCGATTAGCGGAATACTTAACTTCGTCATAATCTGATTATATATAAAGTATGTACCAGGTAACATTTTTATTATCAAACTAAACACAACGTCAAGGTTTTAGGAGTAAATATTAATGGGAATAATATTATATGTCACAGATATAATTTACAAATCGATGTTAATTTACAATAATTAATCAACATTTTCTTCAGAAAATTGTTACTACATATGTTAGTATTATTTTCATTTCCTTAAAAATAGTACAAAACTCTTGAATAACATGCTTAGACAATACTTTTCGACATTCCAAAGTAATATATAATATTATAGTTATTGTTTTCCACGACCAGTTTGTCTGCCCTGCATTGGTATGTTATCTAAAGCTGGCGGCTTTAACGTATTTACACTTTGTGCTTGTGTAGTGTCTGTGAATAAGCGCGAGGCGTTATGTCAAACTGAATATGCATCATGAAAATACTGTCCGTCTCTCTCACGCTTGGTCAAGCTTATAAGTATAAAAGAGTCATCGAATCTTTACTGTACATGTTGATCTTTTTTCTCATTATTATTTTGTCTGTGATTGTTTACTTATTTCTTTGGAGGTTAGAATACTTTGAAAAAAATATAGCTTGGCAAAAAAAAGTCATATTTTTAAACATACTGTATAGTAAAATTGCATTGGTGTGAGTACTGTGAACGCGCCAGCTTTCGATGACCGACCTATAGACACTATAGCGAAAAGTAATTTTGTCATCGGATGTCATAGTTTGCTCTAAGTCTCCTAGTGTAAGATGTAGGGTACATCTAAATAAGTGTTAAAAGCAATCCTTTCAAAATGAAAAAGCTAGCAACAGTTAGGTACGGCCTTATTATAAATCGTGGACTAAAGATACATTGTTGTGTCACTTTATATAGAACAACATTGTAACCATAGCAACTATAATCTTTAGCCTACGTTATAATAAGACCAAAAGATTTCATTCAAATTCAGCTATTGAAGCGTGAAACATATCGCATTCATTTGCATTGATCGTTACAATTGCATATTGCGGACTTAAATTAATCTAAATGAATCTACAAGCGTTTTTAATCCTTTTGAAGGAAATTATTTGCTTTGTGTTCATCAGTCTTGCAAGCTTTGATGATTACTACTAAATTAATAATATTCAGTGAGAAAAGCAAATTCCATCTGACAACTTTCTGCAATCCATCTAGTAGAAAAATATCTTTTTATTGTTTTATTTTTTTATATAAATTATTTTATTAAGTACAAATATAATATTTGAAGTTTATAAAATAGTTATACGTCAATAATTAGATTGCAATGATACGAAAATATTAATCTTATATAAATAGGTATATATTATTATACTATGTTAACATTTGTGCATTCTAAGCGGCTATGAACCTGGCGACAGGCGTTTTAAAACTTAATGCAATTTCCCACAAAAATTTTCATTTTAACCACAATTATGCAAGTCAGTGTTGGTCTTTGAGTGGCTCAAAAGTTCATTTCGACGCACCAAGGCTTTGTAGAAATTGCATTAAATTTTCTCAACATTTCTTAATTTTATTAAATATAATTATTATTGTTGCGACATATGTTGTTGTTGGTTTGAGTTATTTAACTAGTGTTAAAACAGTTTAGAACTTATCAATCATATTAATAGAATTATTTCTGCAGCATAATATCTGAAAATACTAGTCAGCTCCAGGTGGAGTGACAAGCACCGGCGCTAGACCGTCGAAGGTGGCGTCCTCTTGTCCCAGAGGAAAAGAGTCATAATTGTATTCAGAACTACCGTACTTTAAAAAGGAGTCTTATTTGACGTTAAGTGAATACTGTATATATGCGAACATACCGAGAGCGGCTTAAGGTGTCGTCGGACACACCATCAAATTTAAATTTTTATGAATAAGATCGTCTACACAAGTATGGATTTTATCGTTTCGAACAATTTTATAAACTGCGGCATTTTAAACTAACATCTGTTCGGAGTCATTTATTAAGGGTTAACAATTTCGCCATTAGAATTCAATAAGTTTACTAGATTATGTCTTTTAATCCTTCCTAAAATTGGCAGATAAGTAATTGGGCGTAGGTATTAAGTACACGATTCTAGATACGCTTTTGAATATATAGAATATAGATATAATAAATGGTTATTAACGGTGAGTTTCAAAATAGTATTAGATTATCCAACAACAAACATTTAAATTTATACGAGTAATATAACTATATTATTATGAACTATAAAAATATTGTGCATATGTTGAAATGTTTTTAGAAGCTATGCTTATTTTTTGTTTTATATAAAATACTATATATCTGTCAAGATATAAAATGTTATAAGTTATTGCTCTTATTATATTATTTCGTCAGATGTCCATATATAAAAGTATGATGTTACATGCGCACTACCGGAAAATAAAATTAGCTCCTTTACGATAATAGTTATAAAATTTTGTACTTATGTTATTTAATAATTTTCAATCTTTAAACAAGACTCAAAGTCATTGTACAAAAGGAATTAAATATTAAACTAATATTTCTCTAATAACTATATCTAATAAGGTGTACACATCGACTTTTGTTAAACAGCTTTACCGTTTCGCAGTTATGTTCTTTTTTATCGCAGTTTTGTTCTTTGCCTATCATATATACAGATCTTACGAAAACTTAGTTTTCGGTATTAATTAATTCGAAATCATTTGGATTTCTATTGGCTCAAAGCCTGTTTGGTATCCGATATCTCTTAACAAGGCAAATTAAACTCCAGTGTGGTTGAAGATGAATGACACAGCATTCTTGTCAACCGGCGGCGAGCGGCGACTTATTGAGGCGTGGTTATTATTGTAATGCCACGATTTCCTCGTTGACGTACTTGATGATTGCAGGGCAATAGTTTCATAGTAACGGAGCCGTCCACAGCATTTCCTACTCTTGACGATCGCTACGAAACCTTTCCTATACTTCTTGTTGAAGAACGCGTACAAGATCGGATTTATGCAAGAGTTCGATGAACCCAACCATTGCGCTAGTGGTGTGACTATGGGTAACATTTCCGCCTCCCATTTCTGTATAGGTCCTCCCAATTTGATCCTTGCAAAGATTAGGTATAGAGGAAACCAGGAAAGGACAAATAATATGACAACGGCGATGAGCATTTTGACAACTTTAACTTTTGATTTTTGCTGCATTCTTTCCATTTGAGCGTCCTGAGTATCGGTGGGGATGGAGCGACGCCAGACCTTGATCCAAATGAGAATGTAGCACATAGTTATAAGAACCATGGGGAGTATGTAGCAGAAGATAAGGTTGCCGATGACAAAGTAGAGGACCTCACTGATGGGATTGGGCCAGACGTCCAAACAGAGATGAACGTGGGGGCTCTCATCAAATACGACGACCAGGTCGAAGAAAAATACCCAGGGTACAGTGACGACAATTGCGAATACCCAGATAAAGAAAATCATCATTCTGGCTCGCCGCTTCGTGATCTGGCATTTGAGGGGCCACCAGATAGCGAGGAACCTGAAACAAACCAAATTGCATATTAGTTTCAATTGAAATTGTATCTTGCATTCAACATTCATTATTCATTGTAGTGTAATAAACAATTTCGAAAATTTTAACAGCAATTTTATGTCTTAAATCACACGATTGTTTATAATATAAAAAAAATTAAACGTTTATTATAATTTTAATTACTTGCATACAAAACTGTTACACAACTAATTATTATATGAATAGACAACACACATTCTTTATACCCATGTTATAAAAAAACTATTGAACAGATAATACATACTCGTAACCTTAACTATGAATCTGTGCGGTTTAACGTTTTATTTTTCAGTTTAAAAATTGGTATGTATCTGCATTTTTAGTGGGTGCGTTGCCGGTCTTTGAGGAGTACACTCTCAGGAAATACTCCCACAGGGTTTCGATTCCACAGTTCGCTTGTTCGTAAAAGAGAATATCTTTTGAGGATCATAGATAGATTTCACATGTCATCATGTTAAGAAATATCAGCCTTATGATTAACCGGCAAATTGCAGTAAAACGCGTTCTCAATCAGAGGATTTCATATTGTTTCATACATATAATAATTTTCAATACAAAAGAAATAAAAGTTTCGAGTATAATTTGGCTTAACGCCTTTTAGTCGTCTGAATATCTAGTTGAGACCTAGTTTAAAACAACGATAGAGGTCGCAACTTGTTAACTTTTGTCAACATCAAAGCGGTCACAAAGAGCTTGACAGAATTATTAAATTGGTAATATATTTCGTATACTCAATCCTTTGAACTTTGAAGTCTCAGCGGACTATTTTCGGTAATTTGTCCCGAAATGTTGTGTAAAAGGTTATATAACAAATATGGGAAATAACTTCGTATTCAATTCCGTGAATGATTAGAGTACATATATAATATATATATATATGACATTCATATGTCGTGGATAATTATTAATTACGTAGAGAGCAATAATAAACTGAGTAGGTACTGAGCGTTTGGGATTATGTACTAATGAAATTTTGAAATGAGACACAAAAATGTGTAAATTTTTTTAAAAGTCAGGTTTTTTTCTTAGTTATTGTTAATTATAACAATAAAATCGCGTTTCACGCCTCAGGCATCTTAAATTTTTATGAGAAAAATGACGTAGTAATAATCGGCAGCGGTGCAGAATTGTGGGAATTTCGCTGAAACCGACTGAAAATTGAAGCTCGTAAAGTTTCCGAGCTGGAAGCGATTACTGTCTGCGAGCTAATTGCTTTGTAAGAAGCTTCCAGACGTAAATATCGCTGGAAAATAACTTAATGGAATTGAATCATGCTCAGATAATTATGGCTAAGTAAGTGATATGAAAAAGTTTAGCGGTTGAAATAGTAACCTTCGAGCCCCGCCTGTGCAAAAAGTCACCCAAATCTACTGCGTCAGGCACAGATGGGCTAGTTACCATTGAAAAATCTTCTATGGAATAATAGATATCTGAGGCTAATACTTAGGTCTGTAGCAGCACTGGGTTATTACTATGTATATCATGGAGTATGTAATCATAGGTATGACAAAGCCGTTCGATTGTTTTTCACCCTTGAGTATTTTTTAAACAAACCTTCTAGGGAATTTAGCTTAAATATATTTGTTAATTTAAAATCTTCAAGATAAAAATAAACAGTGTATGATTGCTGACATTCCATTCCTGTCATTAGTAAATTTTATATTATTATTAACTATTATTATAGTTATTCATAATAATTTTCACAGAAACTCTTTTGAAAATTCAGATTTCAGAAATGTTTTTGTTAACTCAGTCACATCCGGCACTATCTCAGCGTGAAGTACTCTAATGAACCCAAATTAAGAATTGTATTCAATCAATATTAATTCAATTGAAGTATATTATAATTAATCAATAAAATTTTTAATGAATCTGTTGCGCTATAACCCCCGGTCTGGACCTCAGATTTTTGAATCTGTTTCATGATGATTTGTCAAGCTAATAGGCCAGTAGGTGATCAGCCTCGTGTGCCTGACACACGCTGTCGACCTTTGGGTCTAAGGCAAACCGGTTCCCTCACAACGCTTTCCTTTACCGATCGAGCGAATGTTAAATGCGCACATAGAACGATAGTCCATTTGTTCACATCCGGGGATCAAACCTACGACCTCAGGGATGATCGCACGCTGAAGATACTAGGCCAACTCTGCTTTTTAAAATTCTCGTGTCGCGGTGTTTGTAGTTAAACTCCTCCGAAACGTCTTGACCGATTCTCATGAAATTTTGTGTGCGTATTGGGTATGTCTGAGAATTGGACAACATATATTTTTCATCCCCCCAAATGTTAAAGGTAGTCCACCCCAAATTTTTTTTTATTATTTTTAGATAAAAAAAATGTTTTTCTTTTTTTAACGGTCAACCCCTATTTTTTTATTATAAATGATATACATGGCAAAACGACGTTTGCCGGATCAGCTAGTTAATTATATTAGAATGTATGCAATTTATTTTCAAATATTAAGGTAGTATCGTTCACTCAGGTGACAGTGAACTGTTTTAATACATGTCATGTCAAATTATTATTCCCTTGAAGATAATACGCACTCAAGGAGGCCTACACTTTATCAATATCTCGATACACAAGTTAACGATTTCCGAATCGACCCCGATCACAAATGGATATATCCGGCACTGCTTGTAAAATTATTTGTATGTGTAATGTGTATATTACATGTTGCGGAAGCTATATAGTATTATTATTTACTACAAGGAAGTATTAATGACATCAACAATACTACGGATAAAAAACATTCTTGCTTTATTCATATAAACTTAGCCTAAATGAGTCCAGAAAAAAGTTAATTCCTGTAATATATTAAATAGAAAGACGCGAATCAATGATAATTGTCTGATTATCCTTGATTTGCGTACGTTGTACTTGTTTTGGAAATTGAAATAAATATTAGCTATTACTTTTTTGAAATCTATATTACTAAGAGTTAGTGTAACATTTTAATACCAATGGTGCTAAAACCTTTTAGTTCTGGGCCTCAAATTCTTGTATCTAGTAGGTGATCTACCTTGTATGCCTGATAACCACGGTCAACTTTTCGGGTATAAGGCATGTTTTCTTACGGTGTTTTCCTTCACCGTACGAGCAAGTATTAAATGCGCGCATAGACAGAAAGTCCATTAGTGCACAAATACAGCTGGGGATCGAACCTACGATCCCAGGGATGAGAGTCCCACGTTGGACTAGGCACTGCACTTTGGTAAAACTCTAATGGCAAATTCAATTTTGAAGTCAGTCCTAACTACTGGACAAAGTTTATTCGGTACATACACACAGGGTTAAAATTTTCCTCTATATTATATTAAATATATTAAACGAATGATCCTCAAACTTAAAGATCATAACTTACGTGAAATATTAAATGCTCTCAGATTATGGTCTGACAAAAGTGCACGAGACTGTATTTCATTTAAGCATATCAATGTAACCTAGTTATTTCAGATAAATTAATAAGATTACCGCTGCAATTAAAAAACATTTTGACGTACAATTTTACACTGTCAAACAGTACGCATTCCAAAGATAACAAAAATATTTAATGATTATTATTTCGGTAAACGAACGACTCGTATGTTAACGAGATATTTTTGTTTTGTAATATAAAGTATACATTGTTATATATGTATATTGTATATTAAAAAACGTATATACGAACTTCTATTAAACAAAAGTTATTTAGACATGATTCTGTTCCCGCGCTCGAGTCTATTGAATGTAAACAATTTAACTCGTTAACTAATTTAAAGTTCAATTTTAATTAAACTGTGTTAAAAGGAAATGTAAATAGCTAATGGTTCTTGTTTTTCTTTCAGCAGAAATATGTGCGACCAATTCTTGGATGCTATTAAAAATAATTGAAAGTTGAATAAATCAGCGTAAACGCTTTTTTAAATATTCTAATCAAAGAGTAAACTTAAAAGGCCGGCAACGCACTGGCGAGCCCTCTGGCATTGAGAGTGTCTATGGGTGGCGGTATCACATAACATCAGATGAGCCTCCTGCCCGTTTGTCCCTGTTCTAAAAAACAAAATAATGAACGATGGCAAAAGTAGAACTCGTTTAAGTAGATATGGTAAGACCAGAAACGCTTATTGAGCGGCAGGGAAAAAGTGGTATAGCATTAAAATAAAGTAAAAAAAACAGTGGCACTCCAACCTTTTTAGGTCTGGGCCTCAGATTTCTGTATCTGTGTCATGATCATTTGTAAATCTAATAGGCAAGTAGGTGATCAGTTCATGTGCCTGACGCAGGCCGTCGACTTTTTGGGTCAAGGCAAGCCGGTTTCCTCACTATGTTTTCCTTCACCGTTCGAGCAAATGTTGAATGCGCACATAGAAATAAAGTCCATTGGTGCACAGCCGAGGATCGAACCTACGACCTCGGGGATGAGAGTCGCACGCTGAAGCCACTAGGCCAACACTGCTCTTATTAAAATAAAGTATTGTAACATTAGAGTAGAACGTCTTCATTTTAATCAGTTCATTGACCTAAGAAGCTAAACGTATCGGAGTTTTCTCCCTCTTGGTAAAAGTTATTATTGTGTTAATTAAGCTCAGAATAATTTTCGCTGAAAGTTTTGATGATTAAGGATTTCCTTTAATGTATTAAAGTTAATGTGTTACTGTTTCGGTTAATATTTTTAGTATGGAAACCGCAAAATATTATATGCCTTGAACAGTAATATAGAAGAAGATCTTAATTAATTAATGTTTAAATAAATCTATTTTAAAAGATATAATTGTGAGTAAAATAAAGGGAATCTAAACTCGTAAGGTCGTGTATTTATGAGACAAAATAATACAAGGAATAAATTTGCCAATTAGTAGGCAAAAACACCTGCTAAAAGTCGCAAATAGGCCACTTTTTCTTGCTGTACCTACAACTTAAGTAGCCCATTAAAAAATTAGTAGTTCACCTTCTGGCACGGGTCGCGACCATAATTCCGCAAACTTATGCAACTTGTCATTAACAGTCACTGATTAACTCAGTTAATTTTTAATTCACACGTGAATATAACTTATCATACTTATCTTTTAATTACCATTTATCGCAATATTCAATAAACACTGTCACCGAATGCTGGCATTAAATATCAAAATATAATAATTTACGAAAGCTCGCTCGAAAATATGCAAACTTCTAACACATTACTTTCATTGCTCATTTTTTACAGGCACTTTAATGTTTTCCTGCAAACACACTAAGCACTAGCCACCTCAGAGGGTAAATATTATAACTAAATTTACACTATGTAAAAGATGAGTGGGACAAACACCGCTAGAGTCTAATCATTCTCGCCAGTACTCTACAGTCGACCATGATATTCAAACATTTAAAAAAAATCAGTGGCGCTACAACCTCTTTAGGTCTGGGCCTCAGATTTCTGAATCTGTTTCATGATCATTTTTCAATCTTATAGGCAAGTAGGTGATCAGCGTCCAGTTCCTAACACACGCCGTCGACTTTTTGGGCCTATCATATGTCGGTTTCCTCACGATGCTTTCCTTTACCTTTCGAGCGATAATAAATGCGCACATAGAAAGAAAGTTCATTGGTGCACAGCCGGGGCTCGACCTACGACCTCATGGATGAGAGTCGCATGCTGAAGCCATTAGGCAATTCAGACATTACCGACCCAGATATCTGACCCATACAAAACTTTAGCATTTTACCTAAAACGCACTAACTAGTATTAAAACAAATCTCAAACTGAAAATATTTACTAAACCGAAACTGTTCTATAAAAAGGCTGTTAAGGGTATTAAATGTAAGGGCAGAAACGATAAAAATAGGCAGGTTGACGGTTTGACAAACGACTCTTGTATCGATGTACGGCCATTGACCTATTATAAACATCCTTTTAGCTAGATAAAGACCCTTCACCCTTTTATAAAGAATAAGTGATCTGACCCGACTTCGCACATAATTGTTACATTTACAATGAGATTAAGACAGTGTTAAGACTTCCTCATGTGTGTATGAAAATCTTACTTGTTACAAAAGAACTAAGATTTCTAACTATTGTCGAACTAATTTTAGACGTAATTTTAGGTGCATTAAGCTAAATGCAAGTTTAGATTATGCAAAACGCAACAACTAGTAACAATAATGAGTGTCTGATTATTTATCGTAAACAAGAACAACTGTCTATTTTCACTGACTCTTTATCTTTAATTTGATAAGCTTTATCTGCGTTCCAAATTAAATATTAATTCCTTGGAAATAGCACCGATATGATATGAAGATGAGCTTCGACAACGCATTTCCAGGTCGTGTTTGACAGAAAACCGTGGAAGTAGTCAGAGGTGTCCTCACAACGTTTTGGCCCATCTTTAAATGTAAATTTATGTATACATATAGAAAAAACAATAACTAACTTTAAAATATTAACTAAAATATATTATAAAAGAAGTCCCTAGGTAAGGTTCCGAAGATACTGGCAGCGTTCCCCCTTTGAATAGCTAGACTCAATCTTTGTCCGAGGTAGCCAGATCTTCGGTCTGATGTGAAGTGTACATAGAATGTTAGATGCATTCCATGCTTACCGAAGCACTTGTTGTCTTGCTCAAAATTTAACCCTTCAAGTTTACGTCATTTAACCATTAAGGCATTGAAAATTATAACGTAGATTTTTTTGCATTATGCTTGTAAACTCTGTCCTTATTAAAGTGTCATCTGCATGAGCGTCAACTCGATTAATTCGGGTAAAGGGCAATTGTAATAATTTATCAAGTTAAATAACGAATAAATTACACGCGGAATGCAAATTAAGTTCGAGTCGTTAGTATTTGGAGTGTTCTGTACGTTATAAGAAATAATAAAACGTCCGCTATTATACGCAATAAATGTAATATTAAAATTGGGTTATTATGAATCAATTAAACTGAATTTTTATATTTTTTTTTACACAAGATTAACTAAGAAAAGATTTTAGTCAAGTTATAGTTCTAGAATGGTGTTACGCGCTGAAACACCATTTTTGAACATTCTGGAAGGAGCTAGGCTAGCTTAATTAGCCAGGACTTTATGGACAACGGACCGAATGGGCGTCTGAGTGCAAAAATTTAGCTCATACTAAATACATAATACATAGCGTCGCTGCATTGACTCATTGTTTGACATAGTTTTTCAATAATTCAGTGTAATTTTGGACTCAAATTAGCTTTATCTTTACTTTTAAATCTATCAATTAAAAGATGTCAATGGTTTGATTGAATCTCGAAACATAAAATACACTTTGATATTATGCAAAATTTACTTATACCCTCTAACATTATTGTCGCAAATGATATTGTAAATGTTATACGGAAATTCGGAGGTGAGAATTTAAAATTATATACGTGTCGAAATTAAAACTTTAGGTTTTTTTAAGTCGGTTAAAAATACGAAACTATGACTAGGGAAGTTGACCAATCACATCCAAACGAAACAATCGCTTTCTCGTATATATCATATTTTCAGTCCCCAGAGTAAGGAACAATGTCAAACAAATATACGTACTATATTTTCACCAGGTGGTGATTAAAACAAAAGAAGCCTCAACCAATCTATAGAATATTCAATGTCCATTACGCAACCCTAAAAAGCAATCCAAAATTCCAGAATAATAAGCCAATTTGTTATCCGCTGGGTCCGACTAAAAAATCTGTCATCTGTAATTATTCCTCATAATAATGGGTTATACAACTCTTTGACTAACTTTCCCATATATGAGTATTTCGAATAGATAAATGTTGGTTAACGAGCTTTTGCGAAGCTAGCAGAGCCCCAAAGTACGTTCAAACATCAAGAAAAAAAGTGCACTAAAATGAATTGAAATAAATGTATAAAACAGTACGCCGATGGATGAGCTATGCTTGAAGAAATGGACACCCATTTTAGTTGGTGCCGGCCTTGAAGGGAAGAGTATTCTGTCCTTTTAACAAAATTAATTAAAGCATACAGTCAAAACCGTTTACGGCGACATCGTTGAGAACAACATACCGGTCATATTGACCAAAATCAAAGGTAGCGGCTGTTACGACTATCGGTTTTTACGACCAAATATGAGTAGTCCCTTCGATGTCGTTATAACAGATTTTGACTGTATTTAAATACAAATTGCATTAAATACATGTCTTTAATAAAACCCCTTTTGTTAGGAAGAGTTATAAGTAACTATTTAATTTATTAGTAATTCGTTGCAATTTTATATAAATATATTAAATAAAAATGACGGCAAATGGCGGCCTTATTGCTTTAGAGCGATCTGTTCTGAGACCACTGTGAGAAGTAAAAAAATAAACTATATATATATAGGTATTTAGTAAAAACTAATGGAACAAAGCAAAGCAATTAAAACATATGTAAGCCGTGATATATAAAAAAAATACAGACTGTCAATACTGCTACTGTATAAACTGATGTCGTTTAACATAAATCCTATATTTTAATATCAATTACGGTAATTATATCTTAAGTTTAAATGGTTCACAAATCTTTTCCATATCTTTACGCTCAATTATATTGTAAGTGTGATTTTAATTACAACATTACCGTTAAAAATCTTTATTTCGGTACTCACATACTAATGAAATGAAAATAAACCCTAATACATGTGTTTAACGTCGTTTTTTACTTAAACCGAAACAAGGTGTCGTAAGTATAAGGGTCACTCATTTTCAATAAATTATTCATTTGTGCATCGATATATCAATTCCGTTATTGGATACTTTAATGACTATGCACTTTTAATAATTAAGTACAAGCAATACCGAAAATCATGTCAAAAGTCTATCAATTGTATACCAAATAGAGAAAGAAGGTTGGAACTTTGTATTAAAACTAGTATCGCCATTTTGAATGCCAGGATTTCATGTATTACATATTAAATGTATGAAGTGTAAATGTTTATGCGCGTAACTTTATTGCGTCACTTAATATCATAAAAACATTTACCAATTTCCTTCATTAACCTAATTTAGAGAGGTCGGAAATTCGGAGATATTTAGAAATTCCGAATTAGTATATTGTCTCACGTTATTCTAAAAACTAATTACAAGTCTGACAATAAGTACAATACTTGATGTCGTCATAAGTTCAAGATTCGATAAGTTGAAGCTTAGCTTTGTTGTATCGGTGAGATGAGTAGGACCCATAGATACTATGACTTGCTTTTTTATTGTCATCAATTGCACATCTTATGGTTATAAAATAAGCTTGTAGAAGATTAATAATATATGATATGAATTTTTCGCCGATGTGTATAATTTAACAGTGTCATAATAAATGTTCTAGAATATTAAAAGCTTTCCACGATGTATTATTAGTATTATAGATTTTGTAGAAGAAAAAAAAATTTATTAGTCTAAGAAGCTTTTTGAGCTTTTAAATTCCTACGTGCATTGCATTATTAGAAATGTTACTCGATAGTCTCACAGATAAGTATACCTCTTTATCACTAGGTGTTGTAATACAGTACTACTTTTATTTAGTATAATTAATCATTAAATCAAAATCAACTTTTTTGTAATAATTATGAGCAATTATAGTTACAATTTGTTGACAACCTTGTCATAACACTGATATGATTTGCCAATATTCGCCATTTTCAACGTTGCTAATTACCTGTATTGAATATTCGACATATTCTGATACAGTTATATCTAAAGGTAAAATGTATTTGCGAAATATTTGTAAACTCCAGCTTCCATGTTATCTTTGGTTTATTCATGTACACATACAACTTTGTTAACGGAATATCCGTTAACGTTTAATATATACTTGACGTCTCGGATGGCAGCACTCGTGTTTAGCCAGAGATGACCAAATTAAGTCAACTGTAGAAACAGATCTATAGCTTTGTCATCGATTAAGTAAATCTCATATGTAAATGTTAAAGAAATATACCACATTGAAGATAACATTTTGATTCAAAGAATCATTCTTTGAATGAATAAATGAGAAAATCCTGCAGCTGATTTGTAAAACAACTCAGCTGATAAAAGATGATAGATACGAGTAGCGCTACAACCTTGTTAGGTCTGGGCCTCAGATTTCTGTATCTGCTTCATGATAATTTCTAATAGGTAAGTTGGTGATCAGCCTGATGCCTGACGCCATTGACTTTTTGGGTCTAAAGGGAGTCGGTTTTTCCTCACGATGTTTTCCTTCACCGTTCAAGCGAATGTTAAAAGCGCACATAGGCAGAAAGTCCATTGTGCACAGCCGGGGATCGTACTTACGACCTCAGGGATGAGAGTCGCACTCTGAAGCCACAAGACCAATACTGCTATTATATTTAGGTATTTTTGTTCTTCTGATAGCTGTTCTTTTATTATCAAAAGCGGACTATAGAAAAGAACAAAAATAAACAAAAAGACTTACGCAAAAAGAAGATTTCGATCTCGTAAGAGGTTAAAGGCCAGTGTGTAATCGTCTCGGCCATTTAAATGAAATATTATCAATTATATGCAACTGCCCACCGAGTGTGGCATATTCAACATATTTTAATTTTTCTTATGCGCTTTATTGTGTTAAGTGTGAACACATGGCCGTAAAAAATGATTTATGACTTTGATTATTCTTATTACAGTCAACTGCGTTGCCCAATGCCAACAAAAGTAAAAGCTACGTGTTTGTGCCTATGGATTAGTGGTTGCTTTGGAGGTTTTGGATCTATGTTGGCGAAGATTTCGTGTTTGTAGGCACAACGATAACGACAAACTTGTATTCCTCATTGGTGGGTATCATTCACCTGATACTAAATTATGCTAAAAATGCCCATGGACACTCTTAATGCCAGAGGACTTGCGAGTGCGTTGCCGACCTTTTAAGAATTGGTACGATATTTTCTTGAAGGACCCTAAGTCGAATTGGTTCGGAAATACTTTAGCTGGTTCCAAATACTAGCGGTGCCCGGAAAAAAGGGCTTAAAAAGATTGTGGAACGACGGACGTCGAGGGGATACAGGTAAAATTATGTATTTTGCCTCGACGTCCGACGATGAAACATTATGATAAAATATTACAAAAAAGTTATATGCAAATGATCTTCCACTTAGCTTGAAATACGACTTGAGAAATAAATTGCTCCCAAATTTTACATGTAAAACCATATCATGAACAATATGTCTATAAAATAAATCTGTAAAAGACACGCAAAACGTGACAGCCTACGATATATTTAAAATAAGGACTAAAGAATATACGTTCTTATTCATAATTGGCTAAGCGTGTTTCTCTCAAATCCTGCGTTCGAATACTCTTTCTGTGTGCGATTACCATTCGCTTGTAAGGCAAAAAAGGTGAGGTAACCTATCTTAGTACCCTACGATAAGTGTCAGACACATACATCTCTTCTTCAGAAATAATCATGAAATATATGCAGAGATATTTAGTTTCTAGCTCGCACCCACAGATTCTCCCGCACGGAATTCGTGTTCTCTTGCTACCTCTTGTAATATTAGTCAATTTACATAAAACCACAATAAATTATAGACTTAAAGCTTCCTCAGGAAACCACAATCGATTGATGTTTGCGTTTGGAAGCTTTTTATGGACTTTATTTTATAATATGTAAGATTGCCTGTGCCCCTTAATTCCATTCCCATGTCTCATTTATTGTATATTCTTCTTAGGGTTTAATGAATTAAATGACATTTAAAATCAAGGAATGCGAATGATGTAAACTCATTGTAAGCTTCAATCGTTAATGAAGAAATTGTCTCATATACGGCGTTTTATGGGCTATTGTTTGGAATATGCGTTGCTCGTTATGATGCCTTTTACAGATGCGCGATAAGCTACGATAAGAACTACTTAAATTGTCTGCAACTTCATTATCTTGCTCGTTTTATTATCTAAACTTGTACTTCGGGAATCGAAACAGGTATAATAAAAAAACATACTTTAGGATTATAATAGTTCTAGAAACAAATCAATAACGTTAAAAAAATTACCTAAATTATAAATACAAAAGGTATTTGGTACTGCTCCTTTTGGGCGTTCCGTGGGTTCAGTTGCACCGCTTTTATATATGAAAAAAAACTTTTGTTTCTTACATTTTAAATTTTTCATATTACATCAGTTCTAGTTGTATTGATGTGTTTATTATATAAACTATAATATATTTATAAGTGACGAAGGACATGCAAAATATGGTGAAGTATGGCTGAGCTGAGAACTATAAAAACTTAAACACTGACACTTCTTATTTCTTCTTATAGTGCCATCTCCTTGCGAAGGTTGGTGATCATCATGGCTAGTTTTATTTTATATGCCGCGCTTCTAAGCGAACATGGTTTGGTGCTATGGCCAAACCATTCACTAAGGTTAAAACACTGACTAAACTGATTCTCTTTTTGAGGGTGGTAATACAAAAAACTTGCACAATTATTACAAACTAAATGTCTCTTTAACACATCGTTTAAGCAGCGCGATTTATATTTTCATACTTAGCATAATTTATTGCGATAAATTGTTGGTATTTTTAGTACATAATTACAAGTTAGCCATAAGCTTAATTTACCTTGTTAAGTATCTTAAACAAGATCTCCACCAACTTTCTACCTTGTTAAAACAACATTTTTTCAGTCAATTTATTTATTTATATTTTAAAATAGCTGACTTAATTATTTTAATTTTTCCTCTTATTTTACATTATAAGTTTTACTATATTAAATTCAATATTTATTTTTATCATATAAGTTTATAATATGTATTATGTATATATATTGTATTTCTTAGCAATAACTGTGTATATAGCATGATATTACTGTCTTTTAATTGAAACAAATGTTAACTCTTTAACATTAACAGGAGTAATAGAACCCTGTATTGTATAATGTTATTTTTAAGTTTTTATTCTTATCTTTCTTATTATGATCTGAGACCCCAGGTTATACTTGACGTCAAACATTTGTTAATCATCAATCATCACTTGCTTTATATAATTTATAACAATTAAAAAACTGTTATTGTAACAACCTTTGTCCATGTAACAAGCTACAAAGATGCAAGAAACGAAGAAGGTATCAAATAGCCATTTGTTCCTTGCGTCTTTATCCTTCTGTGTAACATTATTGTTTAGCTTATAAGCTCATCCAAAACACAAACGCCACTTTGAATAAAAAATCTGTACAGTTCTAGTTGTGTTGTGAGAAGATCAAGCTGTCAAAATCGAATTCCGAACATGCATATAAAGCTTTTAACTTTTAAGTGATGATCAAGTGGTGTTACAGTTTCATCATTAAAATCTACATAACGTTAAGAAACACTATTTCGTTAAACTCTTATAATATCATAAAATTAATTACTCATTTATTTTATCGGTCGGAAATTTTAAGCGACATATTATTTATAAATGATTAATTTGTGCATCGATATTAGATTATTGACTTTCAATCTTTTTCACTCCCAAAAAAAAAAAAAAATAATTCCCAAAAAAAACTTTGTATTACAGCAATTTTGTACCTAATCTTAATACTAGTATTTTGAATCCCAGGATTTCATTTAATACATGCAAAATCAATGAAGAGTAATTGTTTACTATTGTGACACGCAACAAAATTGCGTCACACTTGAAGATGCGTCTACAATATTCATTTGTTTATAAATAATAGACAAATATCATAAAAACAAATACCAATTTTCTTAAATTAACTTTATTAAGAAAGGCCGGTAATTCTAAGCGACGTATTTGTAATTTCCGCAGCATATTGTAATTATCCTAGTCTAACGAATGAGCAGCTTTACAATAAGCACAATACTTGGTGTCGTCATCTAAGTTCAAAATTCGATAAGTTGAAGGTTACCAATAGCTTTGTTGTAACGGTGAATTGTGTTGGACCCATAGATGCCATGACTTGCCTTTTTATTGTCATCTATTGCACATCTAATACTGTAAGACGTTAAATAAGCTCGTAGACGATTATGTATGATTTAAATTAACTTCTTCAGAGCTTTAACGAATTTTATATTTCGATATAGGGATTATAAAATGTATTTAACATTATTATTGTCTACGAACTAATTTCCATAATGAAGTGTCATATTTCCACAATTAGTCTTAGAATGTGATTTGTCTCTATTTTTGTGTCATTAAATAACCAAAACGAAATTGTTGAATTTATTAATTTGATTTGTGTTTATGTGTAAACTTCTTCCACAACCTCATACCCAATCCATCCATGTCCTGTCCATTGGAATGGATTTGGAATGGGATGAAATACTAGTGTTGACCTAGTGGCTTGAACGGACGACTTGACCTTGAGGTCGTAAGTTTGAATCACGGTTGTGAATCAATAGATATGGCATTTGATACCGCTCGTACAGTGATGGAAAACCCTTCAAACCCAAAAAATCTACGGCGTGTAGAATACTGATCCTACCTACGACCTATATGTCTATTAAAAGGATAACCAAACAGATACAGAAGTCCAAGGTACAATGCCTGAATCGCCAGTTTAAAAAATCTGGAATAACCTATTATTGCCTATAGCTCACTCAATATCATAATGTTGTAATGTTCACATATGTCGTATATTAGTAGTAATATTTAAAATCAATTTAGAATTTATATTTTTGAAGAATACATATTATGCGACATTAATAAGAAGTATATCAAATAAATATTGAGAATGGTTGTCATTCGCCCACAGATACATGTTATACATAGCATCAAAACATGTCAGATATTTGCAACATACACGTAGATATTAATCTAAAAACTAATTGTATCAAAATGAGTATGGTCGATTGAACATGTACTCAATAAGTAATTATGCTAATCATTAATTGACATATACCAAGGCAAAAACAAAACGGTCAATTCGCGAATTGCACAATCACCCCCGTAATTCAATATCTGGGGCGATCGATATTTTTCAAGATATAAAAAGCTCACACACCTCTCATTACTCATCAGTCGGGATTTAGTACTCACAAAAAATGGAGAAAATCGTAAGTAAAAATACGGTCATAGCAATTCTGTTATATACGATTCATTTAAATTCTTACATTGATAACGAATTAACTATATTTAAATATCAAAACGTGTCAATCTTAACAATCTAGTTACTTCTAAGTCATTTTAGGGGCCTCATAGCCTAGCGGTCTTATTAAGTGGCAGCTAGGTGAGGGGTACCGGGTTCGATTCCCGGTTCGAGGGCAAGTTTTAATTTAATTTAAATTTGTTCTCGGCCTTTGGGAGGGGTGTGCGGTACCGGGCGAGTGCTTAAACCGTACATGGAGGACACGGTCGAATTTCTAAAGACAAGCACGAATTATAAAAAATCCTATACTTGACTCTGGCTAATGCACAAATCGTGCCAGAGCCATTGAAAAATAAAGTCATAGTTTATAGAAAAATAAAATTTTAATTTACTGATTTAAATTGATATTTCAAAAGAGAATCTTATAAATGGCCTTTAATGCCTGCCAAAAACACACTAATCTGTTGCCTTGGAAATTTGCATATAATGTCGTTGCCTCTAACCTATGCCACCTTGATAGCATAATTAATTGTTGCGCCTCACAGTTTACCTTTAAGGTGATTAATATTCTGATAATAATGTTGCAATTAAAAAAGTGCACCCAAAAGTTGGGCTATTTTTGTGCCAACGCGATAATTAGTATTTTGTGTCAATTCGGTATACTTTGTTAACATATTTAAAAAAAACACGCTACAACCTCTTTAGGTCTTGGCCTCAGATTTCCGAATCTGTTTCATGATCATTTAACATAATAGTCAAGTAGGTGATCAGCCTCCAGTGCCTGACACACGCCGTCAACTTTTTGGGTCTAAGACATGTCGGTTTCCTCAAGATGTTTTCCTTCAACATTCGGGCAAATGTTAAATGCGCACATAGAAATAAAGTCCATTGGTGCACAGCCGGGGATCGAACCTACGACCTCAGGTATGAGAGTCGCACGCTGAACCACTAGGCCAACACTGCTCATTTGTAAACATATTATTATAGTTATAATTATAATATTTAAACATTACGATAAGAACACGTATGACACTGGCATGTTGTTACGCGAAATTTTATTTGAGCTTAAGATGGTTCAATACAATTCCAGGTATTCGTCACACTTCTAGCAAGCGCATTCGCCGCTCCGGGATACTATGTACCCCTAGCCAAGTCTACCCTAACGACCAGCAGTCAAACGGTTGACCACGGCAGTAGCCACATACTCCACGCACCATTGATGGTTCCTCTTGCGAAGACAACATCAACTCACAGCAACCAAGTTGTAGACCATGGAAGTACCGCAATATACCACACTCCCGCCGTTTACCACGCTCCCGCCGTTTACCACGCTCCTGCCGTTTACCACGCACCGTTACACCAAGTGACCACAGTGGAGCACCACCCAGTCGTCTTCCCTGCTACCTCTATCTACTCTTACAAGACTCCTGACTCGGCTATTACTCATCATTCCTCGGAAGTACATGAAACTGTGCCATATTATGCTTACCATTAAATTTTAAATTATTATTATTTTTTCAATACCTACCCATAAACATAAGAATGTACAAATATAGTAGATGTTAGTATAAACTAGACTGTTAGTCTTCAATAAAAAGGGTTTAAATGGAGTAAGTCTGCAATGCACTTTAACCGTTTAACTTGAGTTTAAATGTAAAGACCAAATAACGAGATTGTTAAAAAGAACGGACAGGACAGGTCCTATTTAAAACCCACATTCGTAAAACCTGAGTAATAAAAAACTGACATGACGATGTCTAGAGTCGCATAAGTCACCTTGTTAATCCTTATTATCTTTGTTCATAGACATAACATTTAATACAAACAAAAATACACACACATAAACACATAAAATAACAATAATCAAAGAAAATAAAAATGAGAGATATCAAAAACAATAAAAAAAATCCCTTTTTCCATTCGGTTCGTTTCAAGTGTGTGCGTGTGTGCTGTGGCTGTCATTGGCCCTGGGTCAGCATTATGCTGGACAGAATGTTCCACAGCGCTGGTCATTCTGACAGAGACCACAGAAGCTAGTTTGCGCCTCAGTCAGAAGAAAGAAAAGGAATGTAATAATTACTTAGTAGAAAAATAATAATAAAAGTTACGAGTGTACGTAATGAAGTCTTGTGTAAAGGTGTATAGTAAAATTAATAAAATAAAATTTTACGTTAAAATTAAGAGTAATTGTTAAGAAGTAGATTTTTTTTGGGCGGATTAAAAACTAGATTTCGTGGGATTTTTGTTGAGTTAGTAGATGAATCTTATAGCTGCGACTAAAATAAGACTTTAATTTAAGACTCTTCAGCGGAGGAGGGATATTATTCCAACACTCCGTCGCGCTTTATTTAAAACTCCCACGGAATGAAGCCCTCCGATGCTATTCCATAGTATTTTTGTCACTTTCTAGGAAACATCCATTAGGTTTCCTTGCGATGTTATCAATAACGAACAAGTATTGGATATACTAAAAACAATATTGCTATGGATCAAACGCACATTTAAACCCTGTTTCATACGAAATAATATTACCTATTAAATTGAGCCTTGGTAATAGCATGGCTTTGAAATGGTTCCATCAAGGTAATAAAAGATAAATTGCAGTGTCACTGACCTCTAATAAACGCGTGTCTGAGCCTAGCCTACAATTATGGAAATTAAATATTTAGCAATGATTTATTTGGATATCTAATAAAAATTTATGTGCAATAAACATTATTAATAAGCGATCTATTATTTATTTGATGAGATCGATAATTAATCTTATTACGTCTATTGAAACGGCACAATGCTGGTTCCCTCTGCATCTACTGTTTATATCATGCATGCCATTACCGGACGTCAAGCTTTAATACTCTTTTCTTTTCCACCTCGCCGCCTGACGTTTCACAGCATATCGCTTGCCGCACTTTCTTCCGCGCAAAACCCCTTTGTGGAACCAGCTGCCAGAAGTGGTAATTCCAAACAGATATGCTTTTAACAAAACAGCGTAACCATTCCCTCTAATGTCGGTAACACCTACACACTGCACACACGTGGTTAGCACTGGTTTGACTCTTGTCAAAAAACAGTATTATTTGATGAATATTAATTTGTTCATAATGTTTATATCATTGGTGACACACACAAAATATAAGATACTTTTTATAGTTTAAATATTAAGGATTTAGTTTAAAAATGTGAAGTGTTGTATAATTGTAAAAATCAAAACCATAATATATTTAATGTACGCGCAAGCGACACTATTAAAACATTTTTTTTATACGGCATGAATATTTCCCTACTAGAACCCAAATCAGCTTAGAGTGATCATTACTTATTACTTGTTTCATTCAAGTTATGACAAAAGCTCTCACTTTTGTCGCGAAAGTGTATTTTTGTACTCTTTGAAGCTTTCGAGAGCTTTTAACCAGACTAGTTTTTGTTTGAATCAAAATCATTCTCAATTGAGTGTTTTGCAAAGTATCTTTGCAAATTTGTATCTTATAACCCATGGGTAGAAATTTTTTAAGAAGTTCACTGTTAATTTGAAGTTGCTAGCGGTTAGTGGTGAACGTTCGTGGTGTTGGTTGTGCCGAGAGGTACTGGGTTTGATGGTTATATTTTCAGTTTGAACAGACGACATTCTACCTTACATATGTTTAGAATATAATCCCATTGAAGGGTTTTCGTACATCAAACAATTAATTTAATTATAAAACGTTTTAGCTTTCAACATTAAAAGATCATATAATATAAATACACCCTTTTTAAACGATATTAGGTTCTTGTAACATATACATAACATAAATATTAATATGTCATATTTCTTACTATTATAGTTTATGACATTGGAAAGTTAAAAATAAACACAGATTAAAAATGTATAAATAAAAATCTGTTAAAATTTGCCCATCTTTGGAGTCAAATCAAAATGGAAATTATCTCGATACTAGTCTCGAAACTTGGTTACATTTTGCCTGGTTGTTGCATGTACATTACACTAGGATTTTTACTTAAAATGATTACTGCGGATCTTGATACTGCCTTTTTGGAGGCTACCTTACAGATGCATCTTAGCGCAAACAACCTCGTAAATGAAACAAAAATAAAACGTTCAAGTGCATATCAATTACCAAATAATTAAGTAATACAGTAGCGATCTTATCGCGTATGATCCTCAACTGTCGAGTCCAATGTTGCGGTGAGAAATTAAATATTAAACCTTTTAATGCAAGGATCTTAAGGCGATAAAAGTTTATTTGTGTAAAATTTTGTTGCTTTTGACAACTTGACATTTTGGAATAATGAGTTTTTGAGTGCGTTTATAGGCAGTTCAGGGTTTGCGCACAGTAAAATGTAGGTTTTGTATTTAAATGTTAAAAAAAACAAAAGAAAATAATGCAATTAAGTATTTTCCCTAAGTAAATTATCTTAATATATTTTACTTTGAAACGGTTTAGTTACACTTATGTTAACACTTATTTTATTTAAATTCCTGTGACCCCTTTATAAAACATCGGTGTCTAAATCTGTCATGAACCGACCCATAACAATGGCTGTTTCACCAGAATTCGAACCTCCATACGCTATGTAAGTCATTGCGACGCTATTACGCAAAATTTATTCTTTCCATTATTAGTTTGACGCTGCGATATTATATCCGAATGTGTTAAAAAGATGGGGTCAGGTAACTGACACTATGCAACAACATCTGCATAGCAGACGCTGGATCTTGGTGGGATCACTTTTTACTCTAAATGCCGAGAAATACTTTTACTACACCCGGAGTCGTGGTTTCAGGGGGTAAAATCAGCCAGTCCTAGCTGTTCACGTCCACGTCGTAACTCCTATCCTCAAGTAGCAAAATCGGAAAAGAGAAGGGATCGAGCCCGAAATTAAGGGCCGGGCATGGTGCCTTAGGCGGCACCGCCAAGTGTCGAGATTGAGATGGGCTAATCACCTGTCCAAATACCAATCGACAATGAAACCTAAAGTTCAAAAAACCGAACGGGTGATATCTAAACGACTGGCAAGAATATGGACGGTGTTTTCACCTAGAAAGTTTGGACTTAAAACAGACCTGGGGCCTTTCTTGACGACGCTCCAATTCATAAAATGCAACTGGCTCAAGTGGTTAGGACATGTGCACCGAATGGCAGACGACAGAACCCCAAGGTAACCCAACCCCAACCGCGATTAAACTCACTACTAGCAAGAGAAAAGGTAGACCGAGGCTGCGTTGGATGGAGTAGTCAATGACCTCGAAAGAATAGGTATTCGAAGTTGGACACAAGAAGCACATGATAGATTGCGATGGCAAAATTTACTTGCGGAGGCTTAGCCCCACAAGGGTCTGTAGAGCCATGATGATGATGTTAAGAATATAAGATTCGATTCAGTGTTGATAAAACAATACAATAGTAATGTATGTAAAAGTGCGATCTGACAGTTTCTTCCTGACAATTTAGAAAATGTTGGCTATTTGGGGAGATTTCAATAATAAACAATACTGGACAGTATTGATATTAAAAATATGAAATAATAATCATATTGTGGACCGTATACTTATTTCTATGAAACCTTTTTTCTTCATCTTCAACGATCAATTTTCTATGATTCATTAATTTGATTGTATTACTATAAATAAAACATTTGATAAGTTTAAACTTTAACAATGATTATAGGTTATGTTAATGTTCGCTTCCTCTAAGTATATCATTATTGATACTATAAACGATTAGTTACGTAAGTGAGTGAACTTGGCATCGACCTACTTACTCGACATACATTCATATTATTATATTCATAATAATAAATCCAAACTTGTCTTAAAACATGACAAACGAAGGTGAAAGCTCGATGGATACGGCATTTAATTTAATAATTTGTAAGATGTAGGCTTAGAGTTTTATATTATTTGTAGGTATGTAATTCAATATACAAATATAATAATTCTATTACAGCTTTTAATCCTAAAAGGCCGATATGAACTTGCTGGTTGTCTAGTATTAAGTTCATATCGCTTTATATTGGATAAAGAGAAGTGATAGTGGGTTCAGTGTGTGACTCTAATCGGAGCTTCGATCCTTGGCTGTTTACCAACGGACTTCTATGTGCGAACGCACTCGCTCGTACGGTGATGGGAAACGAAAACATCGCGAAGAAACCGGTATGCCTTAGACTCAAAAAGTCGACGGCGTGAGTCAGGCACATAAGGCTAATAACCTATAAGAATATTCAAATATCACGAACCATAATTATAAACACATTAAAACATATTAAATAATTGTAGCGCCTCTGTATTTCTTATCGGACGGGTTCTACATAAAAATAACGATTATAATTATTGTAAATCCTTTGATAAAGGAAAATAACAGGATAAAAGGAACATAGTACATGTTAACTTTTTTGACAGCTCGTTAAAGGCAATCAGCCTGTGTATAAAATACCGTATCCATTTAAGCTTATTCGTCGCTTGTGAAATATGAATTTCAAGTACGCAATTGTGAAGTTTCGGCAGTTGGTATATAAGCTGGCCATCGAGGAGATCAAGTTAGATTATTTCGGCTACCTCCTCACGGTATCATCTATCACCTCTTGTTCGCTACCAAAATCTACTAAACATGCAGAAATTCGTGAGTTTTTTGATTTTTTAAAAATAGCTACCTAAAAATCTTAGTGTAATGTAATTATTTCTAATTGTATAACAATATATTATATTTCTATATTATAAAATATAATTCCCGGTTAGCGAAAAAAAATTTAATCTTTATTAAATTAATTAATAATTCTGAGTGCTTGATTAAGGCTCTGCCATTAAACAATGCGGAATATAGTTTGATGTTTCATTAATTACAGAAAAAATATCTTGTTATTTTCAAAACATGAGAGTAATATTTCATTTTCACGAAATAGTTAAATGAGGAGAAAAATGGTACGAGGTCATTACATACTTCGAAAGATATGTATTGATTCTATAAACGATAACTAACCGATGCGATAATTAGAAACTTCATATTTTTTATACAACGTATTGATAATCTAGAAAAAAGTTTCAATATGTTTCGTTGAGATGAATAAATCTGTGCGAAAAGTGTACTATATGAATATTTTTTTATTGATTTATTAGTTTTTTTTTTATATTTCTTTAATCTGATCGCAGGTCAGGTCGCGTCCTTCTACCAGTCAAACTAACCTTTAACATCTTTTGTTTCGAAATATTGACCATTAAAGAAACGACTATTTCTAACTGTGATCAGATAAGTTTAAAGTGATTGTTAGGGATTCAATTTAAATTTTAAATAAGGTTTCTTTAAATTGCGAAATATTAAGAAGCTATTGTAAAAGTGATACTTAAATGTTCATTAACCGTGTTCTGTTTTTTAAAAAACTTTTTACCGTGCCCAAGCTTTTAATTGTTTTAGTAAACTTATAAAAGGTTCTTTGCTTCGCTATTTACGACTTCCAACAGTGCAACACATATACATGACTAATCTTGTAATTTTATTTGAAATATTTTATAAATAGTCAATAATTTTGGCCTCAAGGACTATTTTTACGTTTAAACACACAAACATTGTACTAATTCAGCTATTATAAATATTAATTATAGTATTTTTTGAGCTATTTAAATTTCATTAGAAAAGTATAATAACAAAGTCTTAAACAAAGAATTATATATTCAGTGTAAGGTATTGTCTGGTATACGAATTACCAATAATCATATAATAAATGCGATCATAAAAACCTGAATTCCTTTTAGCTTTTTCGCTGAGTTTAGTTCCATTAGGTTCTATGTGGTAAACGAAATTCCTAATTTACTTTACTTTGTTTTACAACATAAGTCAATATTCTTATAATGGCATTTTATTATTGTTAATACTCGTAGTTTTTGATGATAACGCCGGGAAGGTCCAGTAACCCCTTAACGTGAGGTAAAGAATGTAAAACAAAAGACGAAACGATATGCTTTTGATAGCAAATGGACCAATATTGTCCAAAAACAAGCGAGTCGATTCGCTTGATAAATAACAATTAAAAACAGCCACCGTTTCGCCTTTCATTTTACATTCCGGACAGATCTTTTTCTCGCATCGTAGGGTATCTACAAATTCCAATTATTTATGAGTACCCTCAGTTATAGCCCTTTTCACTTTTTGTTCATAGTATGACAGTATGTGTCTAGGCTATATCATACTAAGTTATATTAACTTGATATATATTACAGGTGTTGTTCGCTGCTTTCGTGGCTTGCGCCGCTGCCGCCCCAGGAGTCCTCCTCCACCAGACCCCAGTTGTTGCAGTCCACAGCCCAGTGGTTCACACCGTCCCAGTTGTGGGTTCCAAGACCACCATCACCAAGAGCAGCCAGGTTGTCAGCCACGGATCTCCAGTGGTGCACGCCGTCCACACACCCGTGGTCGCTACCTATCCCGTAGTAAAATCTGTTGTTACCCCAGTGGTTCACGCACCAGTAGTACACGCCCCAGTGGTTCACGCACCATTGGTTCACGCTCCAGTAGTACACGCTGTTGCCCCCGTTGTAGTCAAGACCGTCCCATCAGCGGTTGCCCACAGCAGCTCAGTTGTCCACCACTCTCCCATCAAAGCTCTCCCCGTTATTGCTATCCACTAATTTAAATGACTAAGCTTTAATAAACGATTTACCTCCGACATTGTCTATTAATTACTCCTAATTAAAATTTAATTAAATTTTAATTCCATTAGTTGTTTTAAGATATAAAATATGAGGGCGTTAAAGTTTTTCAGAAGAATTAATAAAAGGTTAGACATTAGAAATTGATAATAACACAATAACTAACAACTACTCAACCCTGATTTCCTAAACTTCATTTCTGGTGAAACAAACATACCAAAGTGTACGTCACTAACGATGCTACTTGTACAAAAATATATCGACCTTTACAGAACTCCGTAGAAACAATGTATACTTTATTTCAACTATCAACGAAGAAGAAATTAAAAGGGATGTCGTCTCAAACAACATTTTTATTGGTATTAATGTTAGTTCTTTCGTTCCTAGGAAAATATTTAATTAAGAATTGCATCAATCCAAACGTAAAAAAATTAAAATCAATTTCTTTTTATTATCGTAAAAGTAACAAAAATTTTATTGAAGGATACTTGCAATGGAGTATTACAGATTAAGTTTAGCTATATTCTCAAAATAGAGTAAAAAACAGGCATAAATAAACATTTCATTTCATTAAAATCGAGTCTTAGCGAAGTTGCTAACGCTTTAAATTACTTAATAGTTTTTCTAACCCCCATGGGGCTGCAACCCATATTCTTGGCCTTAGATTTCTGTATTTCTACACTTCGGACATTGTAATTATTTTATCTGTGTGTGTATTTTATTATCATCAACATCATATCCTCGTGTTAAACCGATCAGATGTTCTACATAATATGTTAGGTAAGTGTATACGTTATATCGCTTCAAGGAAAATCTAACTTACATACAAAAAGAATTTTTCCACGTAATTTGTTTAGAAATTCGAGCTGTTATATGGTAAATTACTAACCATATATGAACTGGGGAGGCGCAACCGAATTATTTAGATTTTTACTAGCTGTATATATTACGATGTTTTAGTATAGATATTTATTCGATTCAAAACCATACGATGGCGACCAAAATTGTTTGCTTGGTGAGTTTTTAAACTTAAAATCATAATTCATTACATTAACTTTACTAGTGTCAGTTAGTCAGTAAAAAGGTTTTAAATGTTTTAAAAGATACTAATTACATCTCCTATTTTTAAAGAATATTAACAAAATATATTTGACTTTTTTATATAGAACAGGGGTAGAAGGCTCATATGATGTTAAGTGATACCGGCGGGCCCATGGCCACTCTCAATGCTAGAGGGCTCGCGAGTGCGTTGCCAGCCTTTTAAGAATTACTTCGTTCTTTTTTTGAAGGACCCTAAGATAAATTGGTTCGGAAATACTTCAGTGGGCAGCTGGTTCCACATAGAGCTGGTGCGAGGCAAAAACTGCCTTGAAAAACGCTCAGTCGTGGAACGACTGACGTGGATGTGATCCCTGTGGAATTTCGAATTGTGCCTCCAAGTCCGATTTGTGTGACTTGCGAGTTGATAAAATTATTATTATTTATATTTTAATTATATACTTTTTATTTGTTTGTAACCTTTGTAGTTGTTACCATATCAATATGTCAACCTAAAAATAAATCATCGCTTCTTTGTACGATTTCTTTCAGCTTATACTATCAGTATTAGCTGCTGCAAGTGGCAAGCCAGCGCCCGCGCCGAAGCCAATTCTTCTGTCAGTGTATTACCCGTTTTTCCACACTCCAATAATTCACCACGCCCCGATCATCCACCATGTTCCAATAGCTGTATCTCACGTCAGCACATTTTCTCATCCAATAAACCCGTTCTGGCATACTCCATTTTTCTTTAAATAGGAGTATTGACAATTATCGTCAAAACTCAGTATCTTTGTATAGTAAAGACTTCGCAATGGACTCGACGTACTGGCAGTTCTAGACCAAAAAGTTTTTTTTAATATCTTCTGAACCTAAAGTATGTTACCTTTGTTAGATAACTAACGTAAGCATTAAACAAGAATTATTAATTAATTATAAAACGATTTGGTATTACATATTAATATGTAGTTGTAACGGTGAGCCAGTTTTAACCAAATATTTACTCATTTATTTAGGATTAAGTTATAGTATAGTACTATGCAATAAATAATGCAAGATATTTTGGTATTTTCATTATATTAATTAATGATTAATTTTAAAGATGGGTAGTATAGAATCTCTAATTTGTCAAGATTAAAGTTTAGTTTTAAATTTATTAGTAAATTAAAAATTCATTTATTTTATATAATTGCTATCTGTGAGGCGTTTTATACCAAAACTCCATTATATTTGAGTTTGTCGGCAGATAAAGTCAGACCAAAACTTTCTGTCTTTTAGTTTGCAATCACTAATATAGTTTATTAATAACAACTATGGTAATAAAGTATAAAATTTGTAATCAATCAAGCATTTAAGTACATAATCCAAGTATGTCATCAAGTACTCTTAAACAAACATAAGATTTCATAAAATTTGTATCGATTGGCAATATCGTGTAAGCAAAAAAGCTGAAAGGTAATTTATCATAAGGATTCGATATGTTATACCTGTTTACCTACCGACCCAGTTAGGCATGTAGGTTAGCAATACAACCTACCAGTGGCTGATTACACTTGTCCTCAGGGGAACGGAAATTCTCGTCCTATTTAGGTATAAAACTAACGTATTGGTTCATTCGACGGATTGAAGTACCTTCACATAAATAAATAGATAAAATCACTCGCGTAGTAATATTAATTACTAATTTAAGTATTCCAATTATATCATTCTTTCTAGATATCTGTTTGCTCTTTTTTGGCTAAGGGTTCCTCCAAATCCTGACATTTCTGTCTGCACTGTGCCACTCTCTACCATGTACTACCTTCTGTTTCCTTGAACTGGCTTATTAATTTAATCTTACAAAATAATAAACGATAAAAGCTTAGTGTGAGACAAAAGCTTAAGAAACCCATAGAAAACAAATCATTTACACTCTTTGTATCAAAGTACACTTCGTCTTTGTCAAATTGTGTACATTAGCTAAAATGGTGCAATTATATTGGAATATTTTGTATGTATAATATAGGCGTCTTGCCCTTACATTACGCGAGAAGTTTGGAAATTTTAAGGCTGTCCATAAAATGTACCAACCATACAAAGTATTAAATCCAAACTATATATAAAAGTTGTCCCTCTCAAAATGGTATTAATTAAGGTTCTTCAGTATATGTTTATTTAACGCGGTCCCTTTGTAAAGGAATCTTTGAGCCAGTCAATACGACTGGTCGGAATCCTCCCTTTGGGTTGAAACAACAGTATAAGGTACACAAAGGGTTTCTCCACATATTAATTTCTTATGTATTTAAAATTATATATATATATTTTATTATATGTCTTTTTTTCGATATTATCGTATTAGTTTAGTACTGTAAAGATAGTGTATGTATTTTTGTGTATAAATAAATATTAAGCCAACAATTTTATTCTACAAGCACGGCGAGCACAAGTTTACTGAGATGAGATAAAAGAACTTTAATTAGGCCGCCATGTTGTTTCCTCCAATGTCCCTAAACTTTTCCGAAAATAAATATTAATTCTATAAATGGAATTATTTTAAAAAGCTTCTAAGAGTTTTTGTCGCGAAGGCTTAACAATCAATTAGGCTGTTCTCAATGAAAACAAAGATGATTATTTTACTTTAAACTTTTTAGCTTCTATTGTTTCATGTTTTGGTTGATTTTTATTGAATTTTGTAGGTATAAAATTTCATTTAATTTCCTTGCAGTAATGGTAATGATCAACGTGGCTTCTCAACCCTGAGGATGTGGGCTAAAGCCCCAGCTGTAACAGTGATGTTTCATGCTATGTGCACTATAATTAAAAAAAAGGGTGCGTGTACTTATGTACTTGCGTAGGAAGTTATACTGCTTTGGCATTATTAAAAATAGTTTTTGATTGCAAGCAAATAATTAATTACAATTAAATAATCAAAGACTGGAAAAGGAGTCATTATAGTCAATAAAGTTCAGTTTACATTTGAAAAATTAAATAAATAAATATTTATTATTATTCTCTTACATTAAGTGTAACAATATAAATTCTATTATTATTCGAATGTTGTTTTTAAATTATGTCCAATGCCGTAGCATCTTCTGTGGGCAACTTCATTCTGTTAATTTTGTGTCACGGTGCGCGCTCATCTTAAAATTTCACTCTCATCAATTTTTTATAACGCACCTAAAGAAGTATAACTTCAAAAATGCACATCTTATACCCAAAAATGTATGCCAGGCACAGAATCCCAACCAATAAAGAAAAATAATTCATAAAATAGACTATATAATATATATCTATTCACATTTGCAAAAAACAGCGGCGCTGCAACCTCTTAAGGTCCTTTTAAGATCCGGGTCTCAGATTTCTGCATCTGTTTCGTAGTCAGTTGTTTTTGCTAATAGGCATGATGATCAGCTTTGTATGTCTGACAGACGCCGTCAACTTTTTGGATTTTAAGGCATGTCGGATTCCTCACGATGTTTTCCTTACGAAAAAGCACATAGACAGAGGGGACATTCGTGTACAGGTTTTGAAAGTATGTACTACCATAGGGATGAGAGTCGCACGCTGATGCCACAGCCAATACACCAATATCTTGATTAGTAATATATTATATTATTTCAAATAAATGAGTGTAATAACAATATTTTAGCTATCGGATCAGATCAAAATCAGTGTGAAACTGACGCTTATTAAAATCTACAATAAAGCATAAGCCTACATATCTAACGACAATTAAGTAATTAATGTACTATAAACCAGTGTAAAGTGCAAAAAACGCCATTGACCGACATATAAACGGCCTCACAGCCTTAACAAGAATGTCACCGGGCCATGGGGCTAATACAGCCGTATCTTATTTTAATTCTAACCCAACTTTACTGAGTAATATTCCGTATATCAGGAAGATTCTCTGATGAAAGGTTTTATAGCAGTGAGAAGCAGTTTATTTCACCGAGTGTTGAGTACTTATAAGAAATTAAATACCACTAACTAGTAAGAAAGTCCAGAAAATAGTAGAGGTAGCGAAAGTTTATAAATCTTTACCCTTACATATTAACGCGATAAACTCAAAAACTGCTGAACGGATTTTCATAAGAGTTTCACCAATAGATAGTGAAATTCCAGAGCAAGGTGTGTATTAGTTTATAATTTATAGGCGATTTATGTAGATTTATGTAGATATATACGACTGAAATGTAAGCATAATTGTCGAATAGTCTTGACAAAATAATATTCAACATATTATTTTGGCAAGATAAAATAAAGGAAATCCACGCGGGATTATAGCGACTTATAGTTTCTTGCCAATTTGCATTCCTTCAAACCTTCAAGAGTATTCCAAAGCGACGTTGTATTCCCCATTGGCAAAGGCAAGGTTAGGCCCCACATTTGTTGGCGCTGAATTTCGCATACACCTGCGTTTGTTTTGTCAGGTTTGGCCCTAAATCCTAATGGTTATAATATATTATAATTATAATAAATGTAGTTAAAGCTTCAATGCTTAATAGGACAACAACATTAGACAACGTTTTGGAAAGGTTTTCCCACAGGCTTTAAATTAAGTGCTTAAATCTAGGAACACATAAAAATAACAACAAAAACTGTTTGACACTCTATAACAGGCAAACATAGCATGATTTATACTTAATAATGATTGCTAACTAACAGAATCCTTACAAACTGTTAATATGTGATCTAAAAAATAATGTCGAATGATATGTTATTGCAAAATTTTGGAAAAGATAGCGCTGCGAAAGTCTGAGTGAGAGAAAAATTAAATTGCATAGGTTTATTTTTTATCTAAGATGTCTTTGTAACAGTTTATGTAATTACTAAAAACGGCTGGCCACAATTTGAGGTGTTTAATTCTACAAAAACCTAAATTAATAATTAATAAAATCGACGTCAATACTTATTAAAATTATTATAAGGATGAATTGAGAAAAATGCTAACATGCAAAGCAATTATATCATCAGTTACAATAACGATTACAAAAGTCGGGAAGTCTATAACATTTATGTCTATGGTGTAAGGCTATACATAGATATGTATATATAGACAGATTAGCTGTGGACAGCTCATACAGGACCTGTTTATCAAGATGACACGACTTCTGCTTATCGTAAGTACCTTTACTACCTAATTAAGTTTTACCTGACATACGACCTACATTCTCGTTGCTTCGTGTTGCGTTATTGTTTTGACAAGGAATTATTATTATTTATAATATATTATTAAAAAAAAACTTTTGTCGCGGTATTTCAGATCGCACTCCTCAAACTCATCGTAAAAGATTTACAATTTTTGGAACGAAGTTCCTTATCGCGCGTTGTGAAAGGGGGCTAGACGGAAAAAGTTCTTACGAAAAGTTGTCACGACACTTTTTTGCTATTTGCAATTGTAATACACCGGTTCTCGTCCGATCACCGAAGTTAAACAACGTCGGGCGAGGTCAGTACTTGGATGGGTGACCGCCTGGGAACACCTCGTGATGTTGGCTTTTTTTTTTCGTCGTAAGATTGGTGTCGAGATAATCTATCATACAGTTATGATACCAATTAACATATAAATTAATCGAAAGGAATTTCGTTCCATCCGGGTGTCCCTTGACACCTCTAAAGTTTTTTTTATAAAATTACTAGCTGCCCCCGCGAACTTCGTTTCTCCTTAATGCCTAGCCTACCTTTTTAGTACATACCGACATGGAACCTTTTGCTATGCTACCCCAGAGACGGTTCGGTTTTCCGTGTGATTTTTCTCTATAATTATAAACCTCAGAGTTCAAGTTATAAGTTCTTAACTAACAAATAAAAATAGGGGTTGATCGTAAAGGGTAGATGAAAATTAAGGGTTGTATGTATTTTTGTAAGCTGTATCATAAAAAAATAAAAACAAAAAACTTTTATAAAAAATTAAAATTAAGAACCACCCTTAACATTTGAAAGGTAGTAGAAGATAGTAGCCGATTCTCAGACTTGCTAAATATGCATAAAAAATTATATATATTAGATTTATTTATTTATTTACACTTCGTTCCAATTATAGAAAAGCAAATAACCTAATACATAAAAATTATAAGGGATGTTTATCGCTAACACGCTCTTATAGGCAATCCTAGAAGGAAAAACAACTAAAAAAATAATTATGATAGAAAATAAGCAAGAAGTGCAGAAAAAAATTAATGTAAAATTTGATAATTTAAGAATAGATCGTATACTGCATTGGTGATTTGGGTGTCCTTCTCCATTTTTTTATTGACATATATGTATATAATCTCATGTTACGGCCTAGTTAACACCGGTGAAAATGCGGTAAACTGTTTTAGAAGCGATATTAACTACGATAACCTAATTAATCTTTCGATCTACAATAATAATTATTTTTTCAGCTCTTCGCAGTGTTAGCGGTAACAGTGGCGGAGCCAGCGCCTGGATACCTAGCCCATTCAGCAGTATATCCAGTAATCCACCATGCTCCTCTGTACCACGCGCCAATCGTCCACCATGCACCCATATACCACCAAGCGCCGGTATACCACCACGCGCCGATATATCACGCCCCAATAGTACATCACTCTCCAATCATAGCGCATCCACCGGTCGTTAAATACAAAGTGAAATCGCATTACCATCTTTTTGGAAAATAAATTTATTTTAAATACATCTGGTATTCGTTATCATAACCTAAAAATTGTTAGAGAAGTAAATAGAGAAATTTTGATTACTTATTTTATTAAATCTTTGCTTTAATTTACAAAGTCATGCGAGATTTAAACGTATGTTGTATGTTACGCAATGGCGGCCGAGGATTTGACACGTGTATTTGAAGTTGGTCGTAATAGTTATGATTAGTTTAGTTCCGTTGTATGTTCATTCATGTTTGTGGCAAAGTCGAAATAAATATTTGAATGAAATCGACTAATTTTAGACATCGATATGCAAAGAAGAATATTTAGAATAACAAGACTTTCATTTACATTGTAGAGTAACTATTATTTAACAGTATAAATATAAAAGGAAAATGGTCTTCGTTTGAGGCTCCTTCACGCCTAAACCACTGATCGTATCGACATGAAACTACCACCATTCGATGCGAAATATTTCCTAGATGGTTTATGGCTATTTATTTATTAAATTCCAACGTTCCTTCATTTTATTTGCTGTTTTACTTTTATGAAAATTTATCCATACGGACTTCACCAAACGTCAACATCTGTTAAAAACTCGATTTTCGAAATATTTCAATTTTCTTAGCGGGAAGTTAAAAAGAAGAATAATAAAAATATGAAAAAAAAATAAAATAATGAAACATAAAATTTATTTTAATTCGTCCAGCAAAGCGGGCGCGAAACGGCTAGTAACAGTATAAAAGTAAGTCAAACAGTAAACGGCTTAAATATAAGTCTTTCCTCCAACTTCCTTTGGGGGGAAGAAACTCTTGGGCCGTGGGGTTGTACACAGGCACTAATTAATGATTTAGGTTGGCGTCTGGTAGATAGTACCGGTGACCCCAGAGCTGGTGCTTTCCTCGCTCAGAGAATAAGTATCGCAATACAGCGAGGACCAAACCTTTTAAGTTTGTTTTAATTTTCTTTTTAATTATTTTTATTATTACTATGTATGTTAATAAAATTGTTAACTGTAGATTTCAGTAAACCAGTATAGTTCTGGATCTCTAATATTATGGTTGTTGTTGTCTAATATTAATGTTTTTGGGAAGAAAACGGCATTCTTAACACACAATTTTCCTCCTTAATCTTAATATATATATTTCTTCTGTGCGTGTGTATGTGACTGAACTCCTCTCAAACGACTGGACCGATTTTGATGAAATTTTTTGTGTGTGTTCAAGGGGATCTGGGAATGGTTTAGATTCACAAATCAGCCCGGCAGATGGCACTGCAGTCGGTACTTTCATACTTTGCTTAATATCCTAATCGCTTTAAATATCATGCAGGACAACGTCTGTGGGGTCCACTAGTATTTTTATATAACTCAATTAATTTAAATTATCTATTTAGCACTTAATAAAAACGATATAATTTTTATTATATTAATTAGCACAAAAATTACTAAACGAATTTATACATTCTTACGCATATTGAACTTAAATCTAAGGGTATAGCAAAGTCAATTTTTAAACATTTAGTTTTTATAGGATTTTTTTGGATAATTTATATTAGAAAATCAATTAGTGGAATCTGCTCTAATTCCATTTCACAGGTATTGTTTGTAACAAGGCACACTAATAAAGCCTAAGGCTACATAACGCGTATTTTTATTACATAAAAAGACCCGGTTAACTTCGTATCATCTACATATATTTATGTCAAAACTTAATATTTTTAAAACAGACCAAAGAGATCGTACCTCATACTACAGCTATGTAACACAATTTTCTCAAGGCAAATATATGCCAACCACGTGACAATTTTTCATTTCTAAAAAGACAAAAGACATTATATATTTTCAGGTAGGAACAGTTTTTATTGGAAAATTCAACTGTCCTTCTTATTATTTTTCTTCACTATTTATTTATATTTCCCACCTTTTATACCTTCCCAGAACTTCCAAAATATTACACGATCATAATTAGCCAAATGGGTCCAGTCATGTTGAATAAAACCAATATTGCTAATGGTTTGTCTTTATTATGTGTGATAAATAAATATTTTTTATAAGTATTATTTAAAGAATATCAGTTCACGGTAATACAACCTCCACATATTGACCCCGTAATCGATAACCTTTAGAAAGTGAAGGTGGATTAGTTATAATTACTTAATGGTCACATTTGGATTGTGTTTCATGTTTATATTGTCCGCAACTGTAGATTATCAAATGTTCTTTATGTTAAACACAAACTTAAAAGACCACATACAACGTTGATCGTGTTAATTTTAAAAATTTTACTATATTATACACTATAAGAAGAAGCATGGTGAGGATTTTTTTCCACAACAGCGTCTTAAGGTTATTTTTGCCACGCACCACCAATATCTAGAACCAGCCCACTGAACAATTTCCGAACCAATTGGACTTAGGATCCTTAAAAAAAGAGCGTACCAATTCTTAAAAGATCAGCAACGCAATTGCGAGCCTTCTGGTAATGTGCCCGCCTAACGTCAGATGAGCCTCCTGCCCGTTTGTCCCCTGTCATATAAAAAGTGGTTTAGCTACTTGCACAAGTTTACGCAAAGCAAATACGTAAGTACACGCATACATTTTTTAAGTTTGTGCAAGGTGTCCTAGCGTTTCCAGCTTGCATTTCACAACCCTTAGATTGTAAGTACTAGTCCTGGCTGTGCATATCTATGTGCGGAATTAAAATTTGCTAGTAATGTGAAGGCAAACATCGTTACGGGTATGTCTTAATCACAAATCGACATACGTCAGGCTACCTACGTCTTGTCTATAAAAGAAAAAAATCATTCTGAAACCAAAGCCCATATGGGGTTGTAGTGCTAATAGATTAACATCATTTGTACCAAAATTTTCCATTTTTGCCCCATTTCTCAAGAGCACGTTGTTGCACGCAAGTTGGAGCAGTTACGTAACTAAACAAATGAGAAGTTGCATTGGCTCCATACTGCATTTGTTGTGATTCGAAATCCATTCAACCTTTATTTAAAGTTTAAAATTTAATTCAAGTTGTTCAAGAAAAATCAATTAAAATAGACGAGCTCTTCTATTTCCGATTGTAATGAAACTTGTAACTGAAGTTTTAAATGTGTGACTTCAAAAATCGCCTTTATGTTATTCGCTTTCGCAGCTTACAATTATCTTAAACAAGCCCTTTCTACGCTTATAAATTTAGCTAGTATTGGTTTGGATCCCTTAAAAGAAATATTGTTTAGAGCTACTCGTCAGTAAACATATCAGTACTAATCATATGTGGTAGTAGGCACTGAAACATATGAATTATTAAATTTTTATTTATTAAAATTATAAACAATACATATAAGCAAGATAACTTATACATACAATAACATCTTATTGCGTTCTCATTTTGGTTACCGAGATTAAAATAAATTTATTTGTATCCTCCCCATCCAATTACTAGCCGCGTCGTCATGCACTTACCCAAACCTAACAATAACAAAGCCAGCGGTCATTGACCCGATCAATTAGACGCCCAATATCTATAATGACTGGCTTTTCAATTTAATTACTGAGTAGCGACTGTGAATACTAAATGAGATGGTAATTGCTAAGTTCGTTCAGCAGATAGCGGCTGTGCAAAGTGGCACGGAATTAGGAAGGCTTCGAACTGGGATACGATAAACTTAACAACCTTTGCTGATCTCCAAGTTATTGTTTTAAGTCCCGTTACTTCCCAATTGATTATCAGTAGTTTCCGTTTTCATGTAGTGTTTGGCATAGTTAAAGCCTGCGACTTACAACCGTTGTGCGATCGAATTGTGATTCGAGGCGTGCACCGATGAATTTTTAATTTTAAGTTAACTTATAATCATAAATATTGTAGGGAATCCGGCATGTCTTAGACCCACATACGACATGTGTCAGGTACTAAACGTATATAAAATAATTTAGTTCATTAAAATGTTGGAAAAAACATTAAAAGAAAGAAAAAAATACGATGTTACAACTTTAAGCTGAAACCATTATCGACTCCGAGCATAAGCTAGTTCGAACTTAATCTAGATAATCTTGTAATTGTTTTCCGGGCATTAAACCCTGATTGATGTAAATGAGAATATAACTTAATAATTTAAATTGCCAAGTTAAGATAATAACACAAGTCATTAGAGGTTAGATTTAGATTCAAAGTCGGGACTCAAATACGTTTTTGACAATCGGGAGTCAATTATTATTTAACATTAAGGCTACAACCTTTTGCAAGCCAGTTTTAAAAAAACAATATACTTATCCAGCATCATATATGACACATTAAAACGAATTATAAAAAATAATCCAGTGGCGCTACAACCATATATGGCGGTTGACCTTACAATGAATACGTTTCTTTGATAATTTTATTTTATACATAAGTACCAACCTTCATTACATTATAAATATATTTTTTTATAATAATAATTTAAGATATCCTATTTATCTTGTAGTACGGGACTATGCTTATTTTATACATAGCGAGGGGGGGCGTGGGGTCGCCTCTCCGCTATTTTGTACTATGATATATATTTATTATATGATTGCAGAAATTAGGCGAGCTGAAGACGCTTACTATCGGGTGCTGCAGAATGGATACATTCAAAATGTCGTCGGTTTTTGGGTCTAAGATATGTTGATTTCTTCACGACGTTTAGTATGAACGCAGAAGCCACACTTAATGGTGCTTAGAGAAAAATTATTTGATTTTCCGATCTCATGATGACTCTTTATTCTTAAGTCTCTCTTTATTAAAATTCAAATATATAATTTTAATTTTCGAACTCGATTTTACAGAACAAAAAGTACACTATACCAAACTTAGAAAAAGATTTAAAGGAGGAGGAAAATATTTGTTATTTATAACCGTTCTGTTCATTCTAATCACGCCTGTTCACCGACGGATTTTTCTTTTTAAACAACAGATGCTCGTTCGTCTTTCATTTGCATTCAATTTCATTTTGCTAGTGTCGCTTTGTGTAGCCACTTAGATCGTAGATAACAGTAAAGAACTAATAACGAGTCAATAGGCCAGATTACCAGTTGGTATATTTTGTACATATCATATAAAATTAGTTTGAGTTTTACCGTTATGTTAAGGAGTTTAGGAACGCTAATATCTTCGAAAAATATTGATAAAATTGTACTTATCAAACATTATTTGTATATAATTGTATCTAATAAGTATTTATATAAAAACGTAATATTTTCATACTGTTTCGCAGTAAACATAAAATAAATATTTGCGTCCAATATATAACATAAATTAATGAAAGCATATTTGAGAGACCGGAAACCGCTATGTTTTCTTAAATCCCTTCCAGTATTCATTATGTTTTATTTAATTTTGTAATATCGCTCATAATATGTGTGAATTTATAAAAACAGCTTATTTTAATTAAAATGAATATTATATCTCAACTACTAAATTAGATTTTCTTGTTTTCATATTAAAAGTTAAAGTGTTTCAATAACAAAAACCTCTTAAAATTTCGGAAACATTCAATTAAAAAACTCTTGTTCTATAAACAAAATATAGAAAACAAAAGACAACAAACTGACTTCTGTTTTTAAATCTCATAATGTGAGCAAAAGACTGAGACATCTTCAAAATATCGACCAGAAATCCGAATGGCATAGGTAGTCAATGATATTGTCGTAATAACTAATAACCTTGCTATTTTTTTATAATTAAACGACGCAAGCGCTATTGATTCAGTTTATGTAAATAAAAATGTAATCAGAAAAACAATGACCTGAGTTGTAATGAGGAAAAGCAATTAATGAGTCGATGCTAAATATCCGATACATAGCTTCCTCAATGCCTTATATTGTGATGAGTTTGTGTACTAGAGTGCGCTTACGTATTATATTTTTATATTTATAGGTCTGGGCCTAACAGATTTCTATATCTGTTTCATGATCATTTGTCAATTTAATAGGCTGCCAAATTTTTGGGTAACGCAAGTCGGTTACCTCACGATGTTTTCCTTCACCGTACGAGGAAATGATAAATGCGCACATAGAAATAAAGTCCATTGGTGCACAGCCGGGGAACCTATGACCCCGATGAGACTTGCACGCTGAAGCCACTAGGCTAACACTGTTCTTATTTATGTATCATATATGACAAGCCGTGTTGTTAGCATCTGCTTAATTGATATTGTTAGGTTGGTATTCTATCAAGCCGAAATAAATGTTGTTATAATTGTTAATTTGTGAACGAACATAGGACTATTTGGACCACAGGTTATTTCGAACCAGTTTTCTTGGTACCAAAAAATCGTCAGAGTGTCTTCTGATATCGCGTACTTGGCTACCGTGGAGGCCTATCTCCCGCCAGTAGGTGGTGATAAAGATTGTTCATCTATGAATAAGCTTCGCATTCTATATTGCAAAGTATATACTATATATATATAATATATATAAATTGCAAGAATTAGACCGTTAACCTTAACGAAGCTATCGGATACAATTAATTTTCTGTAAATGTGTCGTGATCTTGCGAACTAAATCTTTGTTGTACTTATTTACAGGATGTTATATTGTTGTTAAAGGATCAAGGTGTACACGCGTATTTATTAAGAATTTCGTCGAAATTATTATTAATCTATGGTATATTAGATAAAATATGTAATAGTAAGTCGACACTAAGCCTTTGTGTCGATTTGTATAATTTATGAAAATTTATTTGAAAATTCTCAAAAAACTTATAACGGAGAAAAATTGTAGATCAAAAATAGATTAGTAATTAGCTTAAAATAGTGGACATTAAAATATAATAATATATTTTTTAAATAAAATAAGTAAACGCTAGCTTTTCATATAAATGTTAAAGTAAATATTTTATATATGTCGATGTAAAAAATATTGTATAGCTTATAAGAGTGATTTCTTCGCCATGTGAAATTTCTTATCAAAATTCCGATGGTTGTATTTGATATCTAAATATTCAGGCTTCTTCGTCCTTTGATGGATTACGTTCATACTCGTAGTTGCCTCCAACTGAGCTTTCATATTTTTTCGTTCTATTCTCATATTTTCTTAGGCCTTCGGGGCCTTATTTCTGCATCAAAAGTTTCGTAAATGAAAAACAATTTGTCATTTATACAAGTAATTCGTGGCCTTTAAAATTCGAATGCATCAAAAGTTACGTAAAATAAATAGATTATTTGTTTTTTTTAATACATATTTTTCGTAGCCAGCTTTTAAATTTGGAATTTTCCTACTTAATCATTTGTACATATTTAAGATAGCTCGTGGAATTTAAACAACATCCTGTATAAAGCGATTGTACTTAGACGCAGATTTCTCAACGAAGGTAAGGATTTTACAAGATCGTGGAAATAACGGATATATAAGGACTACGGCAGTTCGTTAGACACAGTCACATTGATACAATAGCACAATGATCAAGCTGGTAAGATCTTATTATATCTTATTGTAAAAATTATTTACTAATAATAAAATATTACTGTGCCAAAGGTTATGGAGATTTCTGTGTTTATTTATCAAAACCGTTTGCGTTAGTTTTAAGGTATATATTAATAACAATAGGAATTAGTAGTTTTGAGATCTGAAGTGATCAGCTTGCTGCAACTGAACCGTTAAGTTTATTAGTTTTGCCAGTTACTGTTCCACTGGAAATGGAATCCAGGACTAGGATTATACATGGGCACTAACCACTAAGCCATTATTAATAGCATATGATATCATAAATATTAGTAAATCTTATCTAATTAATCTGTCTTATTTTTTTATATAATTATTTAAGTTTATTTAATGTAATTATTGTAGTTTGAGCATTATTTTCATAAAACTTTACTAACAACGTTTTCAATAGAAAATATTTTGACTGTTATTTTTTTTTAATTAGTTTTTGTTTGATTTATGTAAACTACAAACGATTGTTTATGTATTTAAATATTGGGTTTTAGTAATTGTTGTTACCGTTTTTGTTAGAAATTATTTTATTAATACCAAGTAATTAGTTTTTGCCTTATTTTCCTTAATTATAATATTGATTAAACATCTTTAATATATGTAAATAATATTTCAGGTAGTTCTGTTCGCTCTGGTAGCCGTAGCAAGTGCGGGGGTGATTGCTCCAATCGTCCCTGTTGCTCACCCAGTGGTTCATCACGTGGCCCCAGTGGTTCCAGTGGCATCAGTGCACTCCGCAGTGGTTCACCACAGACCCATCGTCCACGCCCCGTTGGTACACGCGCCACTGGTTCACGCACCACTGGTTCACGCTGCACCAGTGGTCCCCATTGTTAAACACCATTCACCGATCCTTCTCCACCATTAATAAAATAAATTATTTTAAATATTTCTGTCTTTATCATTACGTAATTAATGTTGACTTAAGCATAAACACATTAAATAAAAAAACTCAGTGGCGCCACAACCTATTCAGGTCTGGGCCTCAGATTTCTGTACCCGTTTCATAATCGTTTGTCAATCTAATAGGCAAGTAGCTGATCAGCTTCCTATGCCCGACACTTGCCGTCGACTTTTCGTCGGCTTTTGTCGGCTCTGGTCATCCGGTCGTTGCAGATGAACAGTAACAACAATTTTGGTAATAACATTAATGATCCCTTTTCCATATACGGCCACAGCTTTATGCTGTCCTTGATGTTTGTAGAGCAGTGTTGGCCTAGTGGCTTTAGCGTGCTACTATCATCCCTAAGGTCATAGGTTCGATCTCCGGCTGTGCGCCAATGGACTTTCTACCTATGTACGCATTTAACATGCGCTCGAACGGTGAAGGAAAACATCGTGAGTAAACCGACTTGCCTTAGACCCTTGCCGACGGCGTGTGTCAGGCACAAGAGGCTGATCACCTGCCTACTAAATTGACAAATAATCATGAAACAGATACGAAAATCGTTGCAGTGGCACTGACTTTTTATTTTATTTTTTATAAAATGGTTAGTCCTGCGGTACTATTCTATTAATTCTTTCACTATATATTTGATAAGAACACAGGATCTTATAATATATCCACTCTTATATGTAAAAACTCATAGTATAGTGCGACTAACATAGACAAAAGTCGACACGATATAAAGACGTCTAAATTAAAGCGTTATTCATATTCATTGCTAAGCTAAATTCTCAAGCCTGCTAAATAAATATTCAATCAATTTCAAATAAAACTCGGATTACGCTCACAATGCGGAATTCTCACAATATCGCGACCTTGGTTTTCAGAAAATTGAATTTCCCTGCACAAAGTGCCTCGTTCCGACCTTTTTTAGGGAAATAAGGGACCACCGTAACCTTGCCCAGGATTGGAACTTAGGAATCCATTTTATAAATGCGTTTCGCCTTGAGAACTGCTTTGATTCCCTATACATTACGTAAGAAAATTTGCATACGCCTTACATTTAATTAAGTTACAACAATCTGTAATTTACTAAGAATAATTAAATTATACTAAGTAAGCTCAACGAACTTTTGTTTATAGAAACTCTACAGTGTACAGCCTGTTTACTAGATGATATGTTTTTATGGTACAGGAGGAAAACCAGCCGGCATATCATTTGGAGTTAAGTACTTACTGCCACTCATACCTGCAACGCCGGGCTTCCAAGTACATTTCTGGCCTTTAAGATAGTAGCGCTTTTTTTTGATAACTCCTAAGTCGTTACAGTTTGGAAATACCTAGAATGGATGCAGGTTCCATAAAGTGGTGGAGCGCGTTAGCAGTGGCGTAACAGTAGGGTGGTAGGGCTGGCAAAATGCCACGGGCCCCCGACCCAAGAGGGCCCCTGACCAAGAGATATGTTCTATGGATGAATGTGAAGTCTCCAATACGCATTGGGCTAGCGTGGGGACTACAGACCATTCCCTCTCGGCTAAGAGAGGAGGCCTATTGGGACATATACAACGTGAAATTGAGTACTCTGAAAATTTCAAAGTTTATTAAAATTAAACTGAGTACAACGTGACGATTTTTACTGATAGGGCCCCATCAACAGAATTTGCCACGGGCCCCAGATGGTATAGTTACGCCACTGCGCGTTAGTGTAGTGTAGTAGATTTGATCACACAGGCCACAAGGGGCTGGAATTCAACTCGTATAGTTTAAAGTGATAATAGTCAAAAAGAAATGATTTGTATCTAGACAAGAGCTTCATTAATCCTATATATTAGAAAATTTAATGTAAATACAAATATGAAACGTGTTCATCACATTAAAACAAACAATATGCACTAACTGCATGTTAAATGAATATCATAATATGTAGTTGTCGTGTGGAAAAGCTCATAAAACCGAGATTAATTACTTACGTGAGTCGCACTCTCAAACATGGCAGTTGCCGAATTGTTGACTAAAAGCTTGGGGATACTGAATTAAAGTCACGTAATTGTATAGAAATGTGGATGTCCTTTTCGCTAACTACCTGAGAAGAACTAATCAGTTTTTAGATATTTGTGCCTCGTGGTACGTCAACTGTTCGTCTTTTCCTAAAAAAAATCTCCTAAGATTGGAGCTTGGAGGCTTGGAGGTATATAGGTAGGTAAGTACACTTATCATGAAATATAAAATAAATTTGAAGGGTCTGAATTTAAATTTACTATAAGTTCTTTAAGGACTTGCATGAAACCTTTACACTATTTTGGTTACAAGCCTTTGACATTAGTGTAACATATAATAATAAGAACGCAGAATCTACATAACACATAAATTTATCTAATAAATTAAAAAATATTTATCTAGTTTTCTTGGAACGTCTTATGTAACTTCTAAATCTGTTACTTGACAAACGTTTACGAACCTAATATTTTCCATGATGAAAATTCATATAAAAAGGTTTAATCTCCTAAAAACTTTTGACGAAAATAACTTTTATTTTCGCTCCAGTTTAGGTATAATACCATTATAATATAATAATCTCGTTTATCTATGTTAATTGAATATTTTTTAAGAAGCGCGTGAAAGATATATTTTTCACAATGGTTGCGAATACCTAATTTGTTGATATGGTTGACAAAATTAAGATAAATTTACTCTTCTTAGACCAGGTAGATCTCATTCATAAATCGATCGTATTTCAAATTATCGTTCGTTATTATAGGATCTATGTGTTGTACATGGCACTTAGTATAACAGACTATATTAAATAATAACTATATTATAAATTACAGTTAATATATTAGTAGATTATCTAAGATATATAATAGTATTCAACAATAGCCCACATTTATTCCAGTTTCAATTTCGAATTGTATTTTTGTAGAATATCCACTAGACTCAATAAACAACGTAGGTACGGAATTTAGCTCGAATGCAAACGTATCACTCGGATAAATTAATTCTCGTCACGTCGGCAAATAGGGAAAATCTCTAGTGCATGCTGGTGGTATAACGATGAGCTGCAAGCGGTAATTTTTTTGTATATAACCTATATGGGAAATTGCGAATATGCTATACGATGAGGCTATACCAACTCGACTTAGGGTCCTTCAAGAACAGGGTATACCAATTCTTAAAAGATTAGACGAACCCTCCAGAATTGAGAATGCCCATGGGCAGCAGTATCACTAATTAGGTGAGCTATAAATTATTGTGCTTTAAAAAAAAAATGCTATTGCCTAGTGGCTTAATCATGCAACGCAACCTTGGTAGGTAACCAAATATTCTACAATCGCATCTCAGATGCAGTTCAGGAATTGTATTCGGGTCTGAAGTCAATATTTCAAGGAATGACCAGTGAAATTAACCCTGCAGTTGCATGACAGTTGTTCGTACTTCTTTCGGTCTGCTCGTTGGCTCACGAAATGGCTTTTCTTCAAGTAGCCTAAGTTGTATTGACTTGGAGACAGCATTATTTAAAGGTGGCAACAATAAGTGATTTAAATCAAATTCACATAATATTGTTATGTTGTAGTAATCTTTCTTGTTATAATTAAAACTACTAATATCTGCATTACGTCTGCATTTTGTACCAAACCTCACTTAAAGTATGAAATACTGCAATATTGTAAAAAATACATTATTCAAGCTGTGTTGCAATGCTTAAAAATAATCCCTCAATCTCATTTTGAATATTTATCGCCAAAAAGATAAGGATTATATTTTACAGCGCCACTCGTGAATTTTAAACATCATAATTATTTCCACATTAATTTGTATAATTCATTCGTGTTAATTTTATACTCTGTTATAAAAATAAATGCTTCTAATGTAATATTATCTTGGGCTAAATTAACGATTTCAGTAAACATTACAATGGAACTGGGAACTCGCTACGGGGTCTCATGTTGGAATTAATAAAAAGCAATTGAATTATTATGTTCTTTGCTAATAACTGTAAAAGCTATAGTAGCAGCTATTATGAAAGTATTACAATATAATTAATTTTTATAATACGAATATTCATTACGAAAATCAAGTCAAGTCAAAAACACATGTTGTGCATATAAGGATGACGGAACAATGATTGTTGACAGATAATAGGACTTCATACAACTCTGGTCAGCATAGTTGCCTTCCTAGCAGGTAATCCGGGTTCGCTTCCCGGCCAACGCACACTTTATGTGGAAAATAATAGACGGTTGAAATATAAAAGTCTCCTCTAACGTGGGGTTCACAGGCGCTAATTAAAGATTTAAGTTGGCACCTTGTAGACAGTACCGGTGACCTCAGAGCTGATGCTTTCCTCGCTTAACGAATAAGTATCGCAATACAGCAGAATTATGCCAGCGTTAAAGGTTCACTGCCACTTTTAATTATTTTTATTACTATTTAGGAACATTTGTGAAGTGAAGTGAAGTGTTGTGTAACATTACAATAATACAGTTCTATCATAACGCCAACGAATGATTAGCATTCCTGCAATTCACGTAATATCATTCTTCATTACCATATTGTATTTCCGAATAGCAAAATTCAACTTTCCTCTCGGGGCTCGCGAATTTCCATTGCATTGATAAATTTTTGGCACGCAAGGCCATCGATGGAATTTGGGGCATAATACCAGCTCATTATAATAAGGCCCATAAGCCAGGTCAAGGTGGGGGCATGAAATTATGGGACAGGTAAGCTTACGTCAAGTTTTACTTCCGGTACCAAAAGTTTTACAAAGTTTCGAGTTTAAAAGTGATTAAAATGTTCAGAAAAGAGATTTAGGCTACAATTTTTAAAAGCCTCTTGCTTTTTAATTTATTAATAAAGTTTTATCTGAAGTTTGAAATTCGTAATTAATAATATTTTTACATCATCTGATAACTGTGAATTTTAAAATTTTAAGTGTTATAATGTGAACGAAAGCAGATGCAATCAACCAATCAAAATATATAATTTCATCTTTAATTACTTAAAATAAGAAAAAGAGCCGAGCTAAAGTAGCAAACGAAGAAATATGTTAGTCCTTTATTTCGTAATGCCATCTTAATGCGTAAAAGGGAGATAAAAATAATTTTTGTGTTTTAATTTACAGGTTTGCAGTTTTCTTCCGCGCCAGTATGTCCTCTGTTATTTTAGACTATAAAATAAAATAGCGGATTATTATTTTAATACATTTGTACGTATTGCCTATGTTCAGTGTTATTTATTGAATGATATAAAAACATTTATTGTTTTTAATTCCGTTTCTAAAAAGTCGTCAAACCCTTTCGCTAGAACCTTTTTAGACAATTTAACGCACGCTCAAGAACTTTAGCCATTAGCATAAGGGATATGGGACCGCATTTGGGTCAAGTTTGCTGTCCGACGCACAACAAGGTCACACTTTCCTTGCAATTGACTCCGCTATTTATTGGATTACACGCTAAATTGAGTGGGTATTGAAATAGATAGACTTTCAATCCTATTTCCATATTAGGTAAGTGCAGGGGTTAGTTGTGTGCGTGACATTATAGTACATATAAAGGGAAAGAGTATTTTTAACGTTATGATAATAGTCTAAGTGTTAAAGGGTTACGCTCAATAACATTAAAAATATATATTATATGAAGTTGTCAAATGTAATTTTTAAATATATCTTGAACTTTATCGCGACAAATAATATTTTTTTTAGAAAAATGAAAATAAGCTTTCTAAGGAAATTAGATAAGCAATCTTCATAACTGTATTTATTTGTTAGAAACATGAACAGTCAATAATATAAAGGGAATCATTAACATAAATGTTGAGAAATAATAACGAAGACAGAAATAATTTAAAATATCTTTCATCACTTTTTCTTATTCCAACATTTAATTTCTGTAAATATGTAATATGCCTAAAAACAAAAATACTTTATATTTCGCAAAAGCATAATATTGCAAATGAATTTTGATTTGTTTTAGTTCACTGCAGTGGGATGCCGATTGAAACATAGAGTTTTCATGTATACTGTCGTCGATAATTTCTTCTTTCAAAGCGCTATAGCAAGAATTAGTACATACCTGTCGAGTGAGACCGCAACAAGACTGTAGACAGAGGCGGCGACTGATAATCCCTGCACGTACGGAACTGTCTTGCACATAAGCCAGCC
>CAJOBZ010000036.1:625000-640000 GCA_905332375.1 Pieris macdunnoughi | reverse complement strand
GACATTCGACGTTCCATTTTCTAAAGGGATCGGAACTCGTGCATAATGAACGCCTATACGCAAAATCAAATGCATAAACAACCTCTAGTTCCCACAGATTGTGAAAAGAGTATTAAACCAATATTTTATTTAAGCTTTAGTTGGCATTTATGGCATTTTTTGTTGTTTTATTGATAAATTTTAGGCAATTAGATCCAGCCTCCTTTGCCTAACCTCACTGTTTTGGTTTGACCCTCATGAGTCGAGCGGGCCTAGCATCAAGTGAGATCGAGAAAATACCAATTTACCACACTATGATTTTTTGTTTCAAATCAAATTAAAATCATTTATTCATATAGGTAACACAATGTACACTTATGAACGTCAAAAATGAAGAAATACATATTAAATGCTTCTAATTTTACATTTACTGCCAGTTCTCAAATCAAGGGCGTAGAACGGAAGAGAACAACTGGAAATAAACTCTCCGCCACTCTTTTTAATCGCTTAGCCATCTCAGCCATCGGCCCCCTCGCCATATATTGAAAATACAAAATTTCAATGTTTTGAAAAAATCCCGTGTTGACCCTGCACCTCACTAGCGAAATCATTCGGCTAACACTGTTTTTGAATATGAAATAAATATATATTTGTTTAATATTTTGTATAAGACAATATATTTCAGTAAGATTATAAACAAACTATATGCCTTAAGCAGGAATTAAAGCTTCTTCTTAAATAACTAATCTTACTTTAACTCTACTGAGTTGGAACTCAGGGTTAAAAGCTGTATAATCGTATAAGCATACAAAGCAGGCCGTATATATTAATTCATAACACAGGAACACAAGGTCGCATTCAAATATTACCCCTTATAAGTTAAATATAATCTTAACTTCAAACAAAAGCTTACGGTTAACACAACGTAATAAATTATTATTACAGCATTCGCGTTCCCTTTCCAGATTTACTTATGTACATACTTATTTTCGAACAAATTGCCCTCGAGGTTGAGCAACTAGCAATTTCTTTTCTTTATGCGCAACAACTCGTATGGCGAAGGAAAACATCGCTAGGAAACTGGTATGTCTGGTTACAATGAAAAGACTGATCACTTGGTTCTTTAAAGGAAATATAATTTTACACCTATATGAAACAGAGATCTCTATGAATCTGCCCTTTGTGTTATGGGACTACATTTATACAAGAAATTAAACACAACGGTTTATGTGTCATTATAATATATTAACCCGTTGTCCTGTCTTAACTATGAATATTGATTTCGAATTGGTATAATTAACTAAAAAATATTTCAGAAACAAAGTGTTTATTATTCTAATGCTTTATGATATATACGTACAACATATCAAACGCCATAAGGTTACATAAAAAAAGTTTGAATAGTAAAATCGCTATGCGCTGGAAAAAAACATTTCTATCGTAACAAAAGTCAGGATTACTTAATATAAAGGTTAAGTATTTGTAAATTTTCTAATTTTCCGCGCAATCTTCGGATTTTTTTCTTTTATAAGAACCTTCTCCTGACAATAACAAACACAACAAAAAATGAATGAGCAAAATCGGTCCAGCCTTTCACGCGTGATGCCGTGACCGTGAAGGGAAATAGGGATTAATTTTTATATAAATATTATATTATTAAGTTCAAAAGGGGGGCATTTTTAATTTAAACATTTTGTACAAACGAGATTAAATTTATTGCTAGACCTTCTCTGCACTACGCCCTTGATTTCTTTTTTAATAACTTTCATACCATCATTGACATATTACCTAATGAAAAAAGGCTATATTTTTGATTACTGAATAAACCAGAAATATTCGTCTAGTACTTACCGAAAAACTCACGGATTGAAGGCAAAACAATTTGTTTGTAGCATTGTTTCTGCGATTCAATATTTTCTCTGGAATATATTGGTTCGAAGACTTCGAAGGTTGGTATTAATCTTGTACCGATTGACAGACGCTGGAGGCTGCGTTTGTCGCTCAGTATTCACATATTGAATTCTTGCTATTGCGATTCCCGAGATTGTGATTGCATAAGATATTCTATTATTTGTCTGTTTAATTTAATTTAATAAGAAGGATTCACAAATACCACCTCAAAAAGTAGATGTGGTAGGAGAAGAAAAAGTCCTGCTCTTTCGGATAATTTATTCATTTCCAAAAATAAATTCTTAGTTGTAATAAATAGTGCCTGATAATAATTAATAGCAATTATCTATGGCTGCGTTTACAATTTACATGCTCTGTGGCGTCGGTTTTTACAGGCACACAGTTTTTTATCTGCTACATATTATAATAAATTAATCCTACCTTTTAACTATTTCTCTACATACATTTAGACATATACGTAGACGTAACTTTTATTACTAACAAAACACACACACAGAAACACACAAATAACAATAATCAAAAAAATATAAAAAGTAATTACCTAAAGACAACAAGTTTTTTTAAAAAAAAACAATGTACATTTTAATTGTGTAATGTGTGTGTGCATGTAATTGGCCCTAGCTCAGCATAATGCTGAGGAGCAGACTGTTCCACAGCGCTGGTTATTCTGCCAAAGACCACAACAGCTAGTTTGCGCCTCAGTCGCAAAAAAAATCAATATCTTGAATGTAAAAAGTAACGATATTTAAAGGTTCTAATGTAAAATTTCATTTACCTAAACTACATTAAACATGTAAAATCCTATTTGACTGACAGACTTGACCATCAATAAAAATCCCAAAAATAACCCCAATAAAATGTCTAATATTCCACTCAACACTGAGTCAATTTCAAACGAATATGTCACATTTATTCGAGAACCCAAAGTTAAATGTATGTAATAAATAAGTTTGCAGACGTCTACTTTAAGAAAATCCCGATGAAATGCTGACATCATAGTATGCACTGGGGACTGTAAGTCAACCTAAACCTAACCTATGTTACTAATTCTGAGAAACTTAGTTCTATAAATATCATAAGTCAGACTTGAGGTTTGAACTCTAAATCATTTGGTTTGGGTCACTTTATTGGTCACACTCTTCTTAATAGCTATTCTAGTTATTGTAACTACATAGCTGTTTTATGATAAATTTATACGTCGTCTATGGTTTAGTAAATACTACTTTTGGTAATACCGTAGTATTAGTAAACATTGAAGGGTCTCTAATACATCTTTTCTTCTTTTGTTTTTTAAGAATAGAAGGCAAACAGACAGAATCTGATGTTCGCGCAGAGGGCTCGCGTGTGCCTTGCCTGCCTTTTTAGAATTGGTACGCTTCTTTCTTGAAGTACCCTAAGTCCTAAGGATGTAGCATATGTATTTTGTGTGTGCTCTCAGTAGTAGAGAAGTGCAGTAGGTCCTGCTACCTTCAGCGAAGTGTAAATTAGAAAGAGCCCAATAGGCATCTGTTAAGAGATGCAGTCAGTCCAATGCTTTTATAATGCCGTGATACCCACATCAATTATTACTAGAATAATTTTAGTTTGAGAGATACACATATAGTTAACATACAGGCGTTAGCATATTATATTATGTATTTGCGTGTATCCCACGAGAATGTAAGTGCGTGCTCCTATTTCACCATGCCTCCTGCTGATAGGAGACAAATCTTTGTTATTAATTTATTTTATTATTACTTAAGATGTCATGTGGAACATGGTGCAATGGTTGCAGCTCCTTACAAACGTTGTGTAAAACAAAAAACTTGGCGATTAAAAAGAGTGGCGGAGAGTTTATTGCCAGTTCTTCTCTTCCGTTCTACGCCCTTGATTTGAGAACTGGCAGTAAGCATTTAATGTATATTTCTTTTTTAGATTTATAAGTGTACATTGTATTACCTATATGAATAAATGATTTTTGACTTTTATGATGAAGCCTTAACCAGACCGCGCAAATCAGAAAAGCTTATTTAAGAAAAATAGGACGCTATTTTGCCTTATATCTCTTACAATATAATCCTAAAGGTGGTGCGAGTTTGTACGAGGCAATCTAGACATTTGACCTACTTCAATTTGAGAGGATGTAATGCCCCGAAGCGCTTTAACTTTATGGATACGACGGGCTTGTAGGTTTTAGAGTTCCGCGTAACATTTTGGAAATTATGAAATACTGTTAATTTGCGCGTAATATTCCTGTTAATCAAATAGGCATTTGCCTTTTTTAACACAAAGTTCGATCATTAAAAATAAACCTTACAAAAGATTATCCTTAAGATGTAAGCCGTGACCAAAATAACATACAATTCAAACAAACGTTTAAAAAACTCTAAGGGTTTACAAGTGTTAATAAAAAATAAAATAAACAACTCACTATTCAAGTAATTATTGTTCAATTCTTTAAAAATTTAAGTAAGTTAATTTAGACGAAAATCATTTTGCCGCCTTTATTATAAACAAAAAACACAAATAGATTTGTAGAGTTTGTTAGAAAATGTGTTGACGTTTTCAGAACTACAGAAAGTTATACAAGAAAGCTAAAAGAGCTGAGGAGGTGATTCTATACTAAAAATTACTAGGAAAGTTTGGAATTTGACTTCTTAAGTTACCTGAGAACCTCATAATTTCGTTAAAAAGCAAGTCAAGCACAAAAACTTTCTGATTTCTCTTAATATATTGAATAGGGCTTATCCTGAAAAGATGATAAAAGAGAGAAAAGTCTTACAAAAAATTAAAAATCAAAACCAGAGTATAATAATAGATATATAAAAAAAAATAACTAAACTCACAAACCTTCAAACATGATGTAATATATATTTGTGTATTACCTATTATTAAATATCCAACCAACGAATTCATTCAGTGTCTTCACTAATTATAGATCTAAATTAATGATCGTGATTCATGTGCACTTTTTATTTTTCATGTACCCTTTTTTCTAGTTTAGGTTTAGTTTTAATTTCGTTCCTGTTTAGTTTTGTCTTAATAACTATATGTATTATGTATTTTAGCAATTCTTGCATACCTTATCTAATTTAATACATTTTTTTCTCAGTTGTTGCCTGGCCTCCTTTTCATTTAATTAAGTTCAATTTTTATAATGTTAATGCAACGAAGTCTTAATAAATAAGTAATAGATAAAATAAATTATATTTGTTTTATTATCTATACTAATAGGCCCTCAACCATTAGGTTGTGCGTTCGAACACCGCTGCGCTTCAATAGATTTTTCTTTCTATAATGTTTGTAGCGCCACAAAAAATAGTTTATATCGGAGCGCTCGTAAAATACTGAACATATTTCGAAAATTCTTCCTACGAAGTTTATTACAAGTTCGATGCCTATAACGTATAAGATTCTTATTTATAAACCGTTTCGATTAATAGTTTGAAAGAATTCACAAGAATTACAGAACCCTTCAGATTTTATAAGAAATTTTACTTGGCAGCGTCATTATACTTGTATACTAGGACACTTACTCATCCCTGAGATTAAAAATTCGGTCCCTATATAAAAAACGTTTCATCTGGATCGGTACTAAATTGGATTTTTAAAGCGTTAAATTGTATCATAATTAATATGAAATATGCCATTGGAAAAGCGGCGGTATGTGATGGCTGTTAACCTATAAATCTTAATACATATATATAAATTACGTGTCACGTTGTTTGTCTGCTATGGACTCCTAATCTACCGAACCGATATCAATCAAATTTGCACACCGTGTGTAGTTTGATCCAACTTAAAAGGCTTACATCTCAATTTAAACCCGCAACATTATTTTATTTCAAAATAGTTGTTTATTATTTGATAGTCACAATTCTAACAGATGGCGCTGTGTTGAAAGTAACCAACGTTTCATATAAGCTACAATTTAATGGCATAACCACCAAAAAAGCATGTTGGTCCCCATGACTAGTGTTCTCCTACCGTTTCCCTTGAATAGTTTGCTACTATGTAATATAACAAAAACCTTAGCCACAGCAACGCTTAGCCGGTCTGCTAGTAGATACAAAAGCTTAAGAAACCAGTTTAATTGTGGATTGTTATCAGCCGTAGGCCTCCTCTACTTTAAAAAATCTATAAAAGAAAACAATCAAACAGATGTAATCTGAAGCCAAAACCTTTTCACACACGACTTCATATATTGCAATATATAAGACAAGTATTTAATTATTTGAGATGATTTACATAAAGCTTTCGCGAGCTTATAAAGTTCGTCTTCATAAACAAAATGAAAAATGTGCATTGTATAACAACACAATAGAAAATCTTCGAGACATTTGTTAATTAAACACAACAATGGTTGTTGATTGAATGAATCCTATTTTGAAAACTGTATTCAAATGATATTAGATATTGAATTTATAAAGAGATTACGAGTTTTTCTTATGGTTTGTTTGTGCAATTAAGTAAAAGTCTTAATGAAATAATAATAAACAATATTTATATCTCAATTAAGTACAAAATTAACAGCCGTAGTCACCCATCCATTAATATATCTTTAATATGTTTAAAAAATTTAATCTATTTAACGAGTGCTTTAAAGAGGCATAGAGCATGTTATTTAGATTTCAATTCGATTAAACACTCATCATCAATACTACTCATGAAAAGGCCTAAGTAACTGGTAGGTAATAAACAACTCTGAGAATGGTGACGGCGTGACATTCACCCCGTTCATGGAAGGCGTTCCACCTTTGTTGTTGCTTAAACATTAAACAATGCACGTTTAATGGTATCGGCTTTTCAGAAGTCGTTTAGAATTCCTTGCCTTGTTTTTGTTTCAGTAAGTTTAATATTTGTTACCTAAGTTCCGTATTCAATAATCGGTGATAAGCGGCACAAAACCCTTTTCAGCTATTTTTAACAATTGCAATGCTCAAGAGACTGTCCGTTAGGATTTCAATGTGAAGCCGAAATGTCAGGGATTTAGGACGGATCTCTATTGGGCACGAGTTAGAGATTTGAATATTAGAATGCAGTAGGAATTGTATGAATAACAGTATTATACTAAAAGTTTTTAGAACTATTTTACATTTGCCGCAGTTTCCAAGAAATGAATATATAATACGAGTGAAAGATTAGAAAGTATGTTTTTGAAATGAAACTTCTTTAGGCGAATGAGGGTAAAATTTTTACGGAACGTCACGAAGATGTGCAGCGTTTTTGTCGATGAAAAGGGAGAAAGCGATTGATACCGATTGAGAGAGAGAGTGGGAAGGGTGACCTTACAGAAATTCTATTTTTAAAATTAAAAATTTCTTAAAGAGAATTTATGAAATATTTGTATTTTATATTTTATGCAAAATAATTTATGGAAATCTCAAATGACGAATTGTAAAATAAAATTCCACGTCTTTTTATTTTCGAAGAAATAAATTTAATTTTTTTTTTATTATTTGTATAAATTTTCGGCACTTTTAATAGGTAGGTATTTTAATGACAATTAAATTCATTAAATTTCTAACATATCTTCCTTTTTCCCTCTATCTAAGTCTCGGAAATCTAAAGTTTTAGATTTGTATAAATATGAAAAAGAGTTAAGAATTATTTTGCCAAATAAGTTTCACTTCCGACATGTGTACTTTGTACGCACGCACTTTTTTTAAGTATATATCTAAAATATCTGAAAAACACTACTAAATAGCAATACCATTCGGGATAAAAATTTCTATATTGGGGTAGGTTTCCAATAGGTATGGAAATAATTATAGGGCCCTCATGTATCTATCTATAAATGTAAAATGTCATGTGTAACTAAGAAGAGAAGCATTCATAAGCTTTCTAGCATCGTGTAAATGCTTTTTTTTAAAGTTATTATTATTACTTTTGAATGTTTATATCTGCAACGGCCACTGCAAAGGTATGCTATAACAATGTTATTCTACGAATAAAGTTAATTGGAATATTATTTATCGTTCGTTTGTTATAAATGGAAAAAACCGTGAAGGCATAACAAGTTCTATTGACATTTTATAGACCGTAAAAGCCTAGAAGCGGAGAATACGTTCTTTATTATGACGTCATTTATACCAAATGTTTCAGAAACTAGACTAAAGCCAATCTAAAACACGTTTAGTATATAACACATTTCAAGTAATGGAAAAGTCATTGCTTCCCTTCCTTGGGGAGCGTTCAAGTATTAGGTCACGCAATTTTTGGAGATTATTGGCACCCCCCCATGTAACGCCGTAACGTTTTTCTGTACCGTGTTCGAGACCACGTTAAAGTTACCAGTATGTGGTGTAAAGTAATGGAAAGTCGAAAATAATATTAACAATAATGTATAATTCAATCCCCGCCCCGCATCGTAACGTATAACAAAAGGACGCTCCCTTGGTTTAACAAATTTAGGATACTCTAGGAAAATAAAGAACTCATATTTGAAATCGGTCCAGTAGTAATTGATTTTATTCTTTCAAATTTTATTTCAATAATGTATGAACAATGTTGCTTCTTGCCATCTGCACGTCTAAACTACGGTTTCTAATGCGGTAGTCATTAATAAACAATTTAATTCAAGAGAAAGATTCAATGTATAACATAATATGAAACCGGGTCGCTGTACGGCGTATGATCTTTGATCTTTTAAACTGCGCTGTTCTGTTTCCACGTTAACAAAGTTAGACATACTTAGTAAGTAATTTGTGTGTTTCAATCTTTTAACGAATTATTTACATATTTATTCTATTCATTTAATTAATATAATTACATTTATTACTTTAAGGATTTTGGAAATAAATACCTATTCGGGGTGATAAATGTAATAATAACACTTAATTAACATCACAAAATACAATACAAAACGGGATAAATATAAAATTAAACAAATGAGGACAAAGTGTGTAAATGGGCGGTCTTACGGCTAAAAGCAGTTTCTTCCAGACAACCAATAAATAATATAAAAATACAATACAATACAGAATATAAAACTACACTAAACTACTCATTATAAGTATTATAAGGTTTATTGGTACAATTGTTATTTATTTTATTGGTAAATTTGGTCTGCGAGATCGGCACAGCTACAGACAGAGTCTTCCACAATCCAATGTGTTGGGGTGGTTCTATAATTCTTATCAATGACTGACTCTAAGTGTATGATGTACGAGTATCTCCAAATATCTATCTTATAGACTAATTTAAAAATCTCATATCCTCACGGATTGACCATATCCGATAGCAACCAGTTTGTCACGTTCCAATGTTTGTTAAAGCCTTTATTGCGTGACAGTTGTCACGTTATTGTGAGTATTGTAAATTATAACCATATTATTCATCGATTCGTGGGGAAAAATCTTCATATACATATCTAAAACTAAATATTTCTTTAGTATAATATTATAATGTATCTACATTACTGTACCTATTACTGTACTGTACTATTTATTTACTGTACCTATTTATTTAATTTATTTTATATTTTGCTTTACCTGTGTTGCTTAGATAAAATTAGGTGCTAGTTCAAAACATATGCACAAATTGGGTATTACTACTAGGTATATTAATTTCTAAGTATAACTCCTTTAATAAATTAAATTATTAAAAAATGATTGATTTTACCCAGTTTACGTCCGTGAAGCCTTTTTTGTCTTTTTCGAAACCGATTTCGAGTAAAAAATAGTATTTTTTGCATAATACACCGTTACATTACGTCCCCAACCGAACGTGTGACCTAAAATAATAATATTTTAACTTCCAGTTTAAATTCATCAGCCCTTCAAGTGAAACTGTTTTATACGCTTTCCGCTAAATACTCGTTAAGGGAGCGTTCAAGTATTACGTAACGAATTTTGTGGGGGAGGGGGTCCTTTTGGAAAACGTTACGATGCGGAGCGGGGATTGAATTACGCGTCATTTTTAATATTATTTTCGACTTTCCAGTACTTTACACCACATAATGGTAAAAGTTACCATTATGTGGTATATCAGGTATCTACTATTGGGTTCTACTACTTTACTATTGGGTACAGAAAAACGTTACGGCGCGTTACATGGGGGGGCAATAATCTCCAAAAATTGCGTGACGTAATACATGAACGCTCCCTAAGCGTCATAAGTGAGGTTTTATACTGCTTATACTCGCATTTATTCATATTATAAAAAATGTCCCACACGTGTTTCATAAATAAACAGTGGGTGTATAAAACTTAAGCTATTTTAAAAGTTCAATTGATTATAATAACTTCTATGTAAGCTTTTACATGAATATTTCAATAAAAACAGTTGGAACATAGTTTCAATAAGTTAGTTTTCAAACATGAACGCCTTCAGAGTATTCGTGTTCAGTGGAGCTAAAAAGATATGGAAAACGATTGCATACACATTTATTGATAAGAATGGAAGAAATGTATCGCAATAGAATTGTATATGGATTGTATAACTTGGAATTGGAATATGTAAGATGAGGTTTCTTTATTATTTACCCCAATTGCCCGTTTCATGAAATGTTCATGATGGGTACTAATTTCGACAAGTTTTACATAAAATTCGGGTTAAAGGAAATGTTTTTTACAATTCATAAGGAATGAAAAATAGTATTACTAATACCTCATACTTCTTTCAACGATATCAAGGGGGGGAAGCCCGTAATTGTTAATTAAAATCTAAGTAATTATATTTCTTTCGTCTTAAAATAAATAAACTTTAACTAGATTCGATTTATTATTTCCATCTTACAACTCCAGCTTCAATTTATATAACTTTAATGTAAAAATAATAAATTCAATTTTTTTAGAGCATATTAAATACATATAAAAGGCCGGCAACGCACTCGTGAGCCCTCTGGCATTGAGAGTATCACTTAACATCAGGTCAGCCTCCTGCCCTTTTGCCCCCTGTTCCATAAAAAAAAAGAATAAGTTTAACAATAATTCCTTCCGGTAAAGCCTCCTATTCCGCCGCTTCAAAAAGTCCAATTGTTTTAAGCTGTTGTGTTGCTTTAAAGCAAATATTCAGGAACTAAACGCAAAGCTATTTGCCAAGGCCAAGTGTAGGAAGTTAATAACGTCGTCCTTGAATCAAAATATGCGAGGATCTCGGAGTGTGCCGGGAACTGGAGGCTGCACAGATTGAATTGACGTGATCACAGCGGAATCTCACGCATGCTCCCCTCATTATACTAATACGGCTGAGATTTCTACTTCATGTGCCTTGTTTGGTATGCATTAAACGATCTTGGGGTTGCCATTTTTGTTAGGGATATATAAGAGTTATTAAGAATTAGCACGGCATGTAATTGTAATATTGTATAAGAGTCTTTGCTCATTTAATTTCACGCCCAAATGTATGAGGTATACTGTTTAGTCATAAAGAACTATCTTTAAGTATATAAGAACATTGTGTAGAAGTCTATGATTATATATATACAATCACATATAATACTATATATTTACAGCTGGCATACTCGTTACATGAGCAGTGTTGGCCTCGTGGCTTCAGCGTGCGACTCCCATCCCTGAGGTCGTAGGTTCGATCCCCGGCTGTGCACCAATGAAATTTATTTCAATGTGTGCATTTAACATTCGCTCGAACGGTAAAGGAAAACATCGTGAGGGAACCGTCTTGCCTTAGACCCAAACAGTCAACGGCGTGCGTCAGGCAAGAAGGCTGATCACCTACTTGCCTATTAGATTACCATGAAACTGATACAGAAATCTGAGGCCTAGACCTAAAAAGGTTGTAGCACCATTGATTATTATAATACTCGTTACATATTTAGGTTAAAATCAAAGACCTTACCATGTAAAAAAAAAATAAACATACTTATTCTGCGTCTGAAGAGATTTAGAAATTAAGATTTATTTAATTGTTCAATGTATTAAATAATATGTGTATAAAGTTATCGCTACTCAACAACAACTCAGTTATTACAGATGAGTTGTGTAAATTTATCCATAGCTACCTAAATCTCTTAGCTAGTAACAATTATCGAAATGCAAAATCTTGCTGAGATCTTAGCTACAATTCGTTCTATTACTTTCTGAAGAACAATTTATAGTACAATGGTTTTAAGCTCCGCAAATACACAAGAGACGCATGGACTATAAATTACATTGTCCAAGTCGAGCAAGATAAATTATACAGACATGTTCAATGAACCAAAATATTTAAAAATTTAATTTCAATACTCCCAGACGAACATTAAAAGTAAAGGATTTATTTATTACAAAATTATACAAATTATTTGACAGACAAGGGAATCTTATCTGTCGAGTAAAGTATATAGAAATGTGGCTTCGTTTATAAGGTTGGTTACATTATGTCATTAAGATTTAGCGTGAAAGTTTTGTGTATATTAAATAGAAAGAATAAACTTTCTGGGATACAATAAGATTATTACAAATATTATTATATATAATATAAATTAATCTTATTTTCTCAGTTTAAGATCGGGTTAATTAATAATGAATGAAGTATTAATATATTTAAATAAATGAATATTTTTAAAAGTTCGTTCTACATTAGTGCATATTTATTAAAACTTTAGTTTTAAAGCCTTTTTTTAAAACGAAACATTTGAAACAAATTGCACGATTTAAGTAGGTTAATAGAACGTAATAAATATTAGATGCCAATATATCCCGTTGCCATAGTGACATAATACAAATAAAAATCCAAAGAAATCAAGTACTGCAATGCACTCCAGGTATTGTAAACGACGAATATTAATGTTAGATTTCTATTAACAGGATTTTATTAATATTGGGGGGGGGGGGGAGGGGGGGGGGGGGGGGGGGGGGGGGGGGGGGGGGGGGGGGGGGGGGGGGGGGGGGGGGGGGGGGGGGGGGGGGGGGGGGGGGGGGGGGGGGGGGGGGGGGGGGGGGGGGGGGGGGGGGGGGGGGGGGGGGGGGGGGGGGGGGGGGGGGGGGGGGGGGGGGGGGGGGGGGGGGGGGGGGGGGGGGGGGGGGGGGGGGGGGGGGGGGGGGGGGGGGGGGGGGGGGGGGGGGGGGGGGGGGGGGGGGGGGGGGGGGGGGGGGGGGGGGGGGGGGGGGGGGGGGGGGGGGGGGGGGGGGGGGGGGGGGGGGGGGGGGGGGGGGGGGGGGGGGGGGGGGGGGGGGGGGGGGGGGGGGGGGGGGGGGGGGGGGGGGGGGGGGGGGGGGGGGGGGGGGGGGGGGGGGGGGGGGGGGGGGGGGGGGGGGGGGGGGGGGGGGGGGGGGGGGGGGGGGGGGGGGGGGGGGGGGGGGGGGGGGGGGGGGGGGGGGGGGGGGGGGGGGGGGGGGGGGGGGGGGGGGGGGGGGGGGGGGGGGGGGGGGGGGGGGGGGGGGGGGGGGGGGGGGGGGGGGGGGGGGGGGGGGGGGGGGGGGGGGGGGGGGGGGGGGGGGGGGGGGGGGGGGGGGGGGGGGGGGGGGGGGGGGGGGGGGGGGGGGGGGGGGGGGGGGGGGGGGGGGGGGGGGGGGGGGGGGGGGGGGGGGGGGGGGGGGGGGGGGGGGGGGGGGGGGGGGGGGGGGGGGGGGGGGGGGGGAGGGGGGGGGGGGGGGGGGGGGGGGGGGGGGGGGGGGGGGGGGGGGGGGGGGGGGGGGGGGGGGGGGGGGGGGGGGGGGGGGGGGGGGGGGGGGGGGGGGGGGGGGGGGGGGGGGGGGGGGGGGGGGGGGGGGGGGGGGGGGGGGGGGGGGGGGGGGGGGGGGGGGGGGGGGGGGGGGGGGGGGGGGGGGGGGGGGGGGGGGGGGGGGGGGGGGGGGGGGGGGGGGGGGGGGGGGGGGGGGGGGGGGGGGGGGGGGGGGGGGGGGGGGGGGGGGGGGGGGGGGGGGGGGGGGGGGGGGGGGGGGGGGGGGGGGGGGGGGGGGGGGGGGGGGGGGGGGGGGGGGGGGGGGGGGGGGGGGGGGGGGGGGGGGGGGGGGGGGGGGGGGGGGGGGGGGGGGGGGGGGGGGGGGGGGGGGGGGGGGGGGGGGGGGGGGGGGGGGGGGGGGGGGGGGGGGGGGGGGGGGGGGGGGGGGGGGGGGGGGGGGGGGGGGGGGGGGGGGGGGGGGGGGGGGGGGGGGGGGGGGGGGGGGGGGGGGGGGGGGGGGGGGGGGGGGGGGGGGGGGGGGGGGGGGGGGGGGGGGGGGGGGGGGGGGGGGGGGGGGGGGGGGGGGGGGGGGGGGGGGGGGGGGGGGGGGGGGGGGGGGGGGGGGGGGGGGGGGGGGGGGGGGGGGGGGGGGGGGGGGGGGGGGGGGGGGCGGGGGGGGGGGGGGGGGGGGGGGGGGGGGGGGGGGGGGGGGGGGGGGGGGGGGGGGGGGGGGGGGGGGGGGGGGGGGGGGGGGGGGGGGGGGGGGGGGGGGGGGGGGGGGGGGGGGGGGGGGGGGGGGGGGGGGGGGGGGGGGGGGGGGGGGGGGGGGGGGGGGGGGGGGGGGGGGGGGGGGGGGGGGGGGGGGGGGGGGGGGGGGGGGGGGGGGGGGGGGGGGGGGGGGGGGGGGGGGGGGGGGGGGGGGGGGGGGGGGGGGGGGGGGGGGGGGGGGGGGGGGGGGGGGGGGGGGGGGGGGGGGGGGGGGGGGGGGGGGGGGGGGGGGGGGGGGGGGGGGGGGGGGGGGGGGGGGGGGGGGGGGGGGGGGGGGGGGGGGGGGGGGGGGGGGGGGGGGGGGGGGGGGGGGGGGGGGGGGGGGGGGGGGGGGGGGGGGGGGGGGGGGGGGGGGGGGGGGGGGGGGGGGGGGGGGGGGGGGGGGGGGGGGGGGGGGGGGGGGGGGGGGGGGGGGGGGGGGGGGGGGGGGGGGGGGGGGGGGGGGGGGGGGGGGGGGGGGGGGGGGGGGGGGGGGGGGGGGGGGGGGGGGGGGGGGGGGGGGGGGGGGGGGGGGGGGGGGGGGGGGGGGGGGGGGGGGGGGGGGGGGGGGGGGGGGGGGGGGGGGGGGGGGGGGGGGGGGGGGGGGGGGGGGGGGGGGGGGGGGGGGGGGGGGGGGGGGGGGGGGGGGGGGGGGGGGGGGGGGGGGGGGGGGGGGGGGGGGGGGGGGGGGGGGGGGGGGGGGGGGGGGGGGGGGGGGGGGGGGGGGGGGGGGGGGGGGGGGGGGGGGGGGGGGGGGGGGGGGGGGGGGGGGGGGGGGGGGGGGGGGGGGGGGGGGGGGGGGGGGGGGGGGGGGGGGGGGGGGGGGGGGGGGGGGG